>VHZZ01020575.1:0-20851 GCA_009801015.1 Silene noctiflora | reverse complement strand
TGTCTTACCACTAGCTATTTTGTTAGTACTGAGATAGATTTATTTTGATTAGGTGATACGACTTTAGCCTTATCAGTTAACCCAACAGAAACTGCAGTTAAAACAAAAACATGCATTGCAGCTTCAAACAGAGATTTTAGGCATACATGTCGACTTCGACCTCTTCTTTTTTATTCCAAGAGCAGCAACCATCTTAACTACGGCCGCAAGCACCTCTTCCAAACCATCCTCCTCATCCTCTTCAGACCCTGACTCATCCCCGTCCTCTTCAGCAACAACATTGGAATCACCATCAGTCTCCTCGCTTGATGAAATCTCTTCACTTGCTGCACTCTCTTCATCCACCTGCTCCATAGCCTCTTCCGGCACCTTATCTCCCTTCTTTGGCTGCTTCCCCTTTCCATTCTTCTCAGCTATGGCAACATGCATGCCTAAAACAACATTAAATTAACCAATTCTCGTTTTTTTAGCAACATTTAACTACTAATAAAGTCTGACCATTTTTAACTTTTCTCTACCAAACTAAAAATTGTACCAAAAAATGTGACCAAACCATAATCTAAATCGTCATTACCTTCCTTTTTCTTCGGGCTTGTCTTCTTAGCTATTTGTTTTTGCCCATTGTCTTCAAGTATGAAGATGATGACAGAGGGAGTATGAAGATGAATAAGACGGCAGGTGATGACGACGAAAAGGGGTTTTCAAAATCAGGTTTTGGTGGGAGATTGTAGAGAGATGTAGGTGATGAGAGAGGTGAGGAAAAATAATTAGTATAGAGTTAGGTAGACAAATGACATTATTGTCTTAAAGAAGCATGCATTTGTTTATTACACGGTTTACAACGGGCCGTCACATTCGGAGCTGCACTTTTTTTTTAAAGTCATATCACATATACAATAAAATAAGCCACATTTGGTACTTTATTGCCCCACCCCCACCTACTATCCAGATTAGCCAATATAGTACGTATTTAACCCGTCTTCACCTTGTGACGGATAAGGTCCGTCACAAGAGAGCCGCTTTGATATTGGTAAAGGTTGGGTGGAAAAAAAAATGTTTTCAATATCACGCCCTTGTTTTCAAGTTTTCTCATTCTAAATAAAACGGCATTTACCATTAAAAATTTTAAATTACATTCGAAAATTAAAACGATTTTAAATAAGACCAATTGATTTATTTTACTTATCACACACATGAAAACTAATATTTTGACATTTTCTCAAATTTCCTTTTACCGCTCCCCACACCTCATTGATAAGGACGATTTCAGTAAAAAACAAAAAACTTAAATTAACAATATATCGATTAATTTAATTATGAATAAATAAATAATTTACAATTTTAAATTGTTATATTTAGAAAGTCGATTATTTTGGTTTGGTATGACAAAAAGATGGACAATAAAATTAGAACAGAGCAAATAACATAAACAAATTTTGGTTAAATTATTCCCAATTATAACATACTCCATGGCTTATTTTATTCAACTTATTCCACTAGTATTTGAACACATTTTAGAGATGCAACGGATTCGGGAAGTACAATCGCTATTTGGCGGGAAAGAGTAGTACGAACCTCCGTTGAGAGATAAAGTGATGAAGACCACCAACGGCAGCCTATCTCCGACATCGCTTCGCCGTCGGGAAGCGGTGGCATTCCTTATCGAAACCGCTGCGAAGCTCGAAGTTCCGCCGATCATCAAATACTCAGCTCTCACTCTTTTCGCCCACCGCGTTTTCCCATATATCTCAACACCTTCCTCTTCTCCACAACACCGCCATTTTCTCCTCCAAAATCCACTCAATTACGCAACTTTACAGCTTTTCGCTCTCATATCCCTCTGGATTTCCTCCAAAATTCACGGATATCATCAATTACGTCTTAAATCCCTAAAATCAATCGGCGATGATCGCATTAAAGACCAGCATTACACCAAAACCGATTACCTAGACGCCGAGATACTGTTCCTCCAATGCGTTAATTTTGATATCGGAACGATGAAGAATTCGGTGTTTGTGACGGTGGAGGAGTTGCTAGTGAGATTTAAGGAGGTGGCTAAGGTTGCGGAGTTGGTGAGGGTTGAGGTGTGTATAGATGTCATGGATGTGTTGTATGAAAGCGAGGCCATTTCGAGGTTGTTTGTGGAGGCACCAGTGTGTCTGGCGGCAGCAGTTGTGGCAGCTTCGTTCGTGATCACGGTGCCGAAGCGAAGTTGTGAGTTTCCGTTGGTGTCTTGGTTGAGATTTGCGACTGGTTGTAGTGAGGATGATGTTCTTTGGATTGTCGAACTCATCCTAGAGCATATTGTAAAGTGTTAGCTGAAATGTGAAGACGGGTCCGATTCATTTTGCATTTCGGGTTGTATTTGTGTTGTATTAATAATACTGGTTTAATACATGTGCACATTCGAGTCGAATACAAATGCATACAAAACATGATAAATTCGTTGTCGAGAAAAGTTTGCATTCATTACGTTCAATTGTTCATTACAATTATTCTTCTACTAAAAGTTTAACATGGAGAAAAACAAATTGCTCGGGTACAGAGATAGATAACCGTCAGGTAATATGAAAGATTTCACAAAGGAATACAAGGTTAATTTCTGTCATTTGATTGTCATAACAAAAAGTACAGCCACAACATTAAATTGGCCAGAGAAATTGACTACCCGTCTATTCTTGTGTACGAGATCATAGATTTGCCATGTACTGACCATGAACACTTGATCAAGGCCACCATCCTTCACCAATCAGCCATTATAGTGACGATATCAGGAGGGTCTTTCCTAGATTAACCAGTACTGACTCTTATCTATCCAATCCAAATCAGAAAAGAACAACCAAATAGACGTTCGCAAAAACGAGCCAACAAAAACCAAACCAAAATGGCTACTTTGGAACAACCTTAACAACCGCAGGCCCACAACTCATATGACCTACCCGGAGTCAGTGTCCCTGAAATGACTCGTGCGCAGAGTGACCCAACGACACATCCGAAATGGTCGGAACTTGACCCGCCTGAAGGACCCATTTGCCAAGTAATATCACCTATCATCAGTGTCTCTTAGTCGTTCAGCCCAAGGACTTTGATCAGGAACCCATGAAATTGAGGCCCCAACAAACGAACACCATCTTAAATTTAGAAGGGCAGTGACAAGGTCTAGATTAGAACGATTGAATTTCTGCATTATTTTCATTTCTGCATCTGGCTCTTCACTAAGAATGAGATCCTCATATATCTTTATCATTTCCGTGCTAACATAATTGTCCTTTGAAATCATTTGAATGCTCAAGACCTGTAATGCTTCAACAGCGGTGCCAAAGAATCCACATTTAACATATGCATCGAAAACATAACAACAGGTTGATGGATCTGGCCGGATCTTCTCTCGCTGCATCACCTTGAGTACATGCTCAATAATATCGATTCTTTTCTAAGAAACATTTCATGGAAACAACCTTGTTTAGAGCAAGTCAAGAGAATATGTGAAACAAATTTACAATGAACCACTAACATCCCTGTAAACACTAAACACAATAACATATAAATAAATGATAGATATATACTTACGTATTCTAATTGGTCTCACAAAAGAGATGATCTCATACAAGACTCACTCACAGATAAAATAGCCATTCTAATAAAACTGAAGATACGTAAAAATGCAATTGCAATTTGAAGATTCTTCATCTTTCGTATTTTGGAGTTCCTTTGGGCGGTTTTAGAATATTTTCTCTACGGTTGCAATGATCAGAACTCGGAAGGGCAGCCTCATAGCATCTTTATACTTTCCCTCGTTTGCAAAAACAATCAAATATGATACGGAGTACTATTTTGCAGGGACAAGATATAACCGGAAAAAGATGTTATTCTCCAGCCTCTCACTTTCCTACATTCGTCCACCTTTTATGGTTTTCATCGCATCCATGTTCTAGTGTTTCTTACCGGGAGTGCTACAAGATTGTTATTTTATTAAAATTTCCTGATCAAAGGATTTGGTCATTTGGATAGTAGAATCGTCAAAGCTTTTTTCACTACTTATCACTCCCGTTTATAGAACTCGGTTGGATTGGAGATGATTGTTACCAGGAAAATGGAGCTCAAAGCAAAGAAGAAATAAAGGAAAAAACTGGTGGTGAACGTAAAATAAGTAGTGGTGAAGGGAGAATAAAGGGGTGCGGAGGTTATTATTATTCCCACAGAAGGGTAGTACATTACACTAGGGGTCGGCAGGTAACTATAATTCCTATCTTTATCTCATTTCTCTCTCGACCACCACCAACACGTCCTACCATCCTTTATTTTTCTCTCACTACATTTTATTTTACTATTCTTTCTCGCTCTTTTTTCAGCTCATTGGAACAAGGTCCCGCAGAAGGTGAGGCTATACTCATATTCAGCAACATACAACATAGTGCTGAATGGTGTAATTGACAGCGAACAGAAAGATGGGTTTTAGCAGCCATGTCTTGGTATTGGTTCAGTAGTGAAGGGGACAGCTTAACGTACTTAAAAATTTAAAACATGTATACTAAACAAAAAAAACAGACTTTCTCTTTCTTCAGCTCACTGGAAATACAAGGTCCCCCAGAAGGTGAGGCCACCGTATACTCATATTGAGCCGCATACAACACACTGCTGACTGGTTTAATTGACAATGAACAGAAAGATAGCTTTTAGCCACCATGTCTTAGTCTTGATTCAGTTATGAGGGGCACAGCTTCATTTACTAAAAAAATTAAACCTGCATACTTAAAGAAAAACGAACAGACTTGCTTGACAGCAAGAAGATAAGAGTGGTACCTGTGCACTGGCTTCGAGAAGGATGGTGTTGAATAGCAGGACATCCGGTTTTGCTTCGGACAGAGATTGGTCAAGAAGATTCAAGGCTTCATCAAAAGCATTGCATAGCAGCAGAACCTGAGGGGAAAAAACATTAACAGAGTTATTCCACCAGCCAAATCCTGTGTAAGATGGACGTGGGGATCAAAAGTGTCATCCGTCGCGGGTCGTGGAGCGGGTATCACATGAGACCCGCCCCACACCCACCTCGCCCGCTTATACCCGCCTTACCCATCTCACCCCCCTTATTCATACACTACTATATATAATTATACTATAACAAGTAAAAAAAATTAATACTTTAACATAGAGTTGTTCATGGGTCATACCGTCCGAAAGCCCGGCCCATCCAGCCCGCTAAAGAGTATAGACGTAAGGAATTAAGCTAATTAAAAATTTAGATGGGTATGGCCCAAGGTTACCAAATTCATAATTAGCTCGATTCGTTTTCGAAATTCAAATTCGCGATTCGCTTAATTTAGCAAATTGGGTTCGCTAAGCGTAATACAAAATTTATAATTCAGTAATTCGTCGAATCCAATTCGCTAAGCCTATCATAATTTGCTAATTTGTAATGAACAATTCCCAATAATAGAGTTACATTTAAATTTTAAAACAAAAACTCCATTGGGGAACTAAAAGGCACCATCTTTACCAAGGAACTAAGGGACAAACATTGATATCTTGCATATACTTTAATTTTTTCAAAATATTTTGTGGGTTTTAGCGAAGTGCGAATTGATATGAAAACGAATTGCAAATTGGTTCGCTTGAATCAATTCGGAATTTGGAGGGGAAGAGTGGTATGGCCTATGGGTGTCGGGTGAATATCAATGCCTAGTAAGAACTTATGGAGTACGAAGTTGTGCGTACTTGGCTATCCTCTATAATTTTCCATATCTCGATGATATTGTAGAGCGTTTTGACTTCTCCAGAAGCCATTGGTGGCCATTAGTGCCCAGTAGTGTCCTTCCTAAAGGCCCTACTTTTGTTTCTCATTGCATCGTGCTTCTACACGAATACATATCAATTCATAGTTACTAACAAATTATCAACGAAAAGAAAATTGTGAAGCTATTCTTTGATTCCCATAGCCTGTATCAATGAGGACATGGAGCCGATAAATATAGAGCTCGATAGCCCACGGGCCGCCCTACTTTCAATAGCCCGGGTAAGGGCAAGGTTAAGTGGCCCATTTTTCTAGCCCGACCCACCCACAATAGTATTAAAAGGTAATTTTCTTTTCAATGGCTCGGCCCTTGTCCGACCCAAGCCCGCAATAATAATATCTAAACTAGTCAAAAGACAAATTAGTTCAAGGAAACTAGCAAATTGCCCCCAAACATTTGGGGTCATGTGCAATTTGCCCCCAAACGTTTATAAATGTGCAATTTGCCCCCAAATGTTTGACACTATGTGCAAATTAACCCAATTTGAAAATTCGGGCAATTTAACATCTATTACCACCCTCCCGACCACCATCACACCAAGGATACCAAATTCGTTCTCCCCCCTCCGAATTCCGAATTGATTCAAGCAAACCAATTTGTAATTTGTTTTCATGTCAATTCGCTTTGTTGGTAATTCGCCTAGATGAGCAAATTGTAGGACTTCGCTAAAACCCACAAAATATTTTGAAAAAATTGAAGTATATGTAAGATCTTAGTGTTTGTCCCTTAATTCCTTGGTAAAGATTGTGCCTTTTGAGTTCCCCAATGGAATTTTTGTTTAAAAATTTAAATGTAGAGTTATTATTGGAAATTGTTCATTACAAATTAGCAAATAAAGATAGGTTTAGGCTTAGCGAATTGGATTCGACGAATTACCGAATTATAAATTTAGTATTACGCTCAACAAACCCAATTTGCTAAATTAAGCGAATCGCGAATTTAAATTACGAAAACGAATAGAGTGAATTACGAATCTGGTAACCCTGCATCAAACACAATCCTCCACCCCACGTCCCATCCTAACTCTCCTCCCCCATTCAGATTCTTTTGTATGTGATACTGAGCTATAGAAGTTGTCTATGGCATTGCCGTTTTGGTATTTATTTGTTTCTGTTGAGTATTCAATGCATGTGTGTTCTAGAAGGAAAAAAATTTAAGCGAGTGATTTTAGAATTGCGGTTGTGCCCTCACCAATTGACTTCAATTTTTGTGTTGATAGCACTTGTGTTACTAAACTCCATTTAGTGCAACAATCAATATAACCAATTTTTCTATTTGGCAGCTCCTGATTATCATTATCATGATGATGCTAGTGCTTCTCCATTTGAGATTCAATGGCATTTGAATAGTCTTACTTCTCTATTCCCTTTTACACCTCACACCTCGAGTTATATTGAGTGGTAGGATGGGACATGGGGTGGAAGATTGTGTTTGATGGTGGTGGGGAGGATGGTAGTAGATGTAAAATTACCGAAATTTTAAAATTGGGTTAATTTGCACAATGTCTCGAATGTTTGGGGGTAAATTGCACATTTGAAAACGTTTGGGGGCAAATTGCACATAGCCCCAAATGTTTGGGGGCAATTTGCTACTTTCTTTTAGAACTCTCAAATCCCATTACTTACCGTACTCACACAGCCAAACCCAAAAATAAAAACCCTTAACCCTCAAAACCCCCTCTACTTTCCCATCTCTTCGTTTTTTATTAGTAACGAGTATTTGTATCAGTTTTACAAAACTAAGAGCATCTCCAATGGACGGGCACAATACGATGTAGCCTGATTTGCCTAAGTCGGTTTTTTAAGCTACTTTGCTTTTCAGCTACATACCGCTTCAATGGAAAACTATAACACTATGTAGCTTATACGGGCCCACCTTATTATTACATTCATCTAATAAAAAAATTTATCTTTTCTTTTTATCATGTCAAGCTATGTAGCTTGCCAAGGCTACCATGCTTTCTAGCTACA
Organism: Silene noctiflora; assembly: GCA_009801015.1. Classification (NCBI taxonomy): domain Eukaryota; kingdom Viridiplantae; phylum Streptophyta; class Magnoliopsida; order Caryophyllales; family Caryophyllaceae; genus Silene; species Silene noctiflora. The sequence goes on along the minus strand of VHZZ01020575.1, from coordinate 13,089 downwards.
TTTGTTCACTCCCTCTCCAATGGTAAGCTACTTGCTTGAAATTTTACAAAAATTGCAAGCAAGTCCTTAAAAGCAACCATTGGAGTTGCTCTAATACGTTTTAGATTCAAAAACTATATTTATAAAAAAGAAAAATCAGAGAAGAAAGGTAAGGCAATTTGGCGGGTACCCGCGGTGCAGATTTAAGAGGTTCCACACGCGAAGATGATGGGGCGGGTGCGGGTACGCATTATAGTTCGTGGATACGGGTGAGGGTTACCCTTTCTCCGCACCCACCTCGTGACCCCGCCCCAATGACATCCCTACTAACAAACGAAAAATAACATACCCCATGTTTGTTAAATCGTATATTTTCTAGAAAATGTGTCCCCCCCCCCCCCCCCCCCGGGGGGTACAAAGATGTCGCCCAATTGGTGTCCTTTCGTACAAGGATGCCACCCCCTTGGTGTCCCTTAAATCAATATTATCTCTTAAAAATCCAGACTAAAGGTGGTCATGGACCCAATCCAAACCCACTGCCTAAAGCGACCAACGGCTCAATAGAACCGCATTGCTCCATTCTAGTTACATCACATCTGTGGTCTATTTTACCTACCTCTAGCCTCTAGGTTGAAAACTTGAAATTCCCGATTTCTCTCATACGAGTTGAAACCTGAAGGCCTTGTTGCTCCATTCTAGTTACAGCACATCTGTGGTCTATTTCTTCTACTTTAAGGTTGAAAACTTGGAACTCTATAAATATGGAAAGTTATCAAAACTTGCACAGCACACTGAAGATAAATTGTATACCTTTATAAATGCTGTGTATGTTGGCGTCTGAAGAGGAAAGCCATCACGAATCATCAAAGAAACCAAAGCGCGTGCAGACTTCGAGCATCTTATATTTCCACAGCAATCAACCATGATAGTGTAAGTTGCAGCATCAAGCCGAAGCCCACATAGTTTCATGTTTTTGAAAATTTCAAATGCCATATAAGTCTGTAAAGCAAAAGAAAAAAGACAAAATAAACAGGTGAAAATGGTCCCCTCAACTCCAACATAATTTATGGAGAAAAGAAATTATAAGAGCTGACCTCTTTAGCCTCATTAAGCCAATGCAGTACGATATTATAAACACCTACGTTAAGACAATTGAGTGCGGACAAATGTTTTTCCGCCCAATACAATTGCTGCATCATTTCCAGCACCATCCCTTCCGATCCAAGGGCATTCAGCTTTAGAAGACAGAGGTAATACATTAGTATTCAAACTTACAGATGATACTGATGACCGACTTACATATTTCATTAATAACAGATAAATCCTGAAGGTAGAAAAGTAAAAAACAAGAATGATCAAGGACACAAAAAAACACATAAACCATTTGAGCTATTGAGCATCTTGAATCATTATCAGATGACTGACTTACATATTTCAATTATAACAGATAAATTCTGAAGGTAGAGTGGTCAAAACAAGAATGATCAAGGACACAAAAAAACACATAAACCATTTGACCTATTTTGCATCTTGAATCAATATCTAATGTGGGGAGAATTCAATTAACAGTGTTTTTGTGTCTGTTAAATCTTAAAAAATTTATAGTTCAACTGATGGAGGCATTCGTTTTCATTATAGCCAAACAACAGCTGAACAATGTACAGCTGAAAGCCTGGAAGGTGCATAAAATATACACAACAATTCCGAGTCAAAACATAACCTCGCATCAAAACCACATTTCGATTAATGTAGGTGCAACAGCTAACTGACATGTCAAAGAACCAGAGTCAAGGGACAAGAATTTAAAAACTCAGCGTATTAAAATGTCTGTCTAGTAAATAATATTTCCACTATTTCACTTGACTCTTTAGATTTACATTTTGCACATGAACCAAGGAATGGAGAGAGAAAATGGGCAAGTGGAATTATATTCAAGTTTACCCTTACAGTAAAGTGGAATTATGTTGTGAAACAGAGGGAGTAACATGCAGACATCCACAACATCATAGAAAGCCTTAGATCCCAAGTGCTCATCACTTACATGAACACAACATATATTCGAGTATTCGGATTGCACGCAAAATATAACATCACAAAACACATCGATTCCATATAGATACAACAGCTACCGGACATGTCAAAAAACTAGCGAAGGGACCTAAAGGGCGCAGAATTCAAACAACCAGCATGTAAAAATGGCAATTTACTAGCATACAAAATTCCTCAGAAGGCACAAAGCACATGAGCTAATTACAGTAAGTTAAAGTCCAAATTCAATCCAAATACACCAAATGGTCGAGCAAGTAAAATAAAACTCTTACATGCTAGAAGTTAATTACATAATTAGATTCAACTGCATTTGCTGGTACCAAGTTTGCTATTCCAACCGCAAACATTGATGTACGTACAGCTTTACAAGAAAGTTCGAAATAATTGCAGACCAAGTTGAAAACCACAGATGCACAAAATATCAGTGGATAACAATGAAGCAGTGGTGAAGCTGCAACCTCCCATCTATGAAGTTAACGATATAATGCAATCCTGTCAACAAGTAATTTGCCAATCAATAAATGAATGAACGACGACACATCGTGACCTTAGCAGATTGTCGGTTAGCAATTTCCCAACAGAAAAATTTAGGCAAAGATCATTTCAGTAAAATCAAAAACCAACAACTCAACGGTCATAAAACATTAAAACAGCATGACTAAAAAGTGAAAAAGAACATTCAACATCTTTGCAAGCAGACAATTCAGAGAGTATATAGCTGTAAGGAGGTCAGAAGGTGTTTTATATTGTTTACCAAATAGAACATTGATCTTTTATTGTGCTGAACTCCATTTTCAAGCATATCCGCTTGTATGGCATCAACCCTTTGAGTAACAATAGCCTGTGAGAACAGGTTGCCTTTTTCATAAGGAGCATTTACGTTCCCAAATAAAGAAAAAAGTAACGCATATGTCCCGATATTTGGTTTGATTTTCAGATCCCTCATCTTAGCCAACATCGGAATGGCACGTTCAGGTTGCTCCTGTAAAGATTAGGCACTAATGAAACACTTGTTAATTACAAGCACTTGTCAGGTCAATGATGACTAACTAGAGCTGCAACACAATGACACGAGTAATTAAATGTGCTTTATCAGCAAGATTCCACTTAGATTTTCACCCCTCCATTTTATTGCATATGCTTTTACTCCAACAGGAATAGAAGGAGGATGGGGGTTCATTACACAAGAAAGATTTATCAGTATATAAGCTATATGTGACGTCCTGCATGTTCTGAGTTCTGTGTTCTGACCTTTTAGTCTACACTTTATGCATTTATTTTGTTCTTTTCACCTTAGAATGTAAGTCATACTTGTTAGATTACTCCCACATGTTAATTATTATTTTCTAGCTTCTTAGATTATAATGTGCTTTTCTTATACTCCATCCATATCCAAACACGTCATTTGATTTTTTGACACTATTCATGATCGAGGAGAATCTTCACGATTCCTTGCAATGTATAAGAAAAAATACAGTCATGCGGGATCTTGTTTGATTCACCTTTAAGAGTACAATTAGAATGTCAATTTTTATATCTTTTTATAATAAATTAAAGATAACTGTGATGCAATTTGTGCATTGGCAAATGTGCAAAAGGTAAATAGTGTGTTTGGAATTGAATGGAGGGGGCATATAAAACCATTGATCCACCACGGCCACCCACAACCCTAACACATCAATCTTCAACACCATCACTGTGTTGGTCATGGTGGTGAACGGTGATGGTGTTGAAGGTTGGTGTGTGAGGATTGTGGGTGGCCGTGGTGGATCAATGGTTTTGCAAATGGTGGTGAATGGTGATGGTCACCACCAACACCCCACCAACGAGCCCACCCTTGACTCTTTTTCTCCCTTGTTTCTTTTTCGATAGAAACAGAGGCCACGGTCAGCCGTGCCTCGCTTCCTTGTTGTCGCCATTGTGCCCCTCTACCAGAAGAGGTAATTTACCAGAACTTTAGCCCCTAGTCAATTTGGAGGTAAACGTTAATTTGGAGTTGGGTGGTCGTGGGGTGGATGTAGGTTGTCCATGATTTGGACGTAGGTGGTTGTGGGTGGATGGTGGCGGTTGTAGTGTTAGTCGTATGGTGAGGAGGAAGGGTCGGGTGAGTAGTTTTGTAAGGGGGATAACGGGGAGTCAGTTAACTTGTTAAAAAACTTGTTAAACAGGTAGTCGGTCAACCAAGTGCATTTGAGGAGGCAAAAGTATGGATTATTGCGAGTAAAAATGAAGTTTGGATTGCTATAAGACGACGACTAAAAGTTCGGATTATTGTCGTGAACCACCGGTTTGAAAATTACAAGTTGCTTTCTCGATGTTAGATAATGCTGTTTTAAGAATTGTACATAAAATGTACGCCTTTCCATTCGATGAAATTGCCCCATTTTCCTATTGTTTCAAACAACTGCTCCATTTCCAGAATTTGAGAAATGCTGAATCGAAAATTTCTCTTTTAGCCTTGACAATTTGAATTAAAGTAACACATATCTTATGTATTCATCCTGACTAAGTGTCTACCCCACTTGCTTCCTTAATATATTTTTGAAAAAACAAACATGGCTATTCTGAAGAACTAAGAGGGAATAATGTTCAACTTGAGTTATGTCATTGAAACCAACAAATATAAGCAATGTGCATGTGAAACGAGAAAGTTAAAGGGAAGGGATGAAGTTAGGAGACCTTCACGATAGCTAAATTGATAGAGCACCTTCTTTTAACAACCAATAAATTGACATAAATTTAAACAGAAAGAAGTTTCCACTTTTCTCATGAAGCCAGGTAATTAGGTACTCCAATTTCCGCAACTTGAAATCAATTAAACCAGAATACAAAAATTGTGGTACAAGGAAACCAATTAGATATCATTGCTCAATAGAGAACAGAGTATTAGATATCTGATGGTAAATATCCACTTTTTGTCAGTATATGGTCAAAGCCTCAAACAATACTAGGAGAGCAAAAATGATAGCATGACCTAGTCAGCCCTTTCAATCTGATAATAGATTCAAAAGGAGTATCTACTTACCATCTTATCACATGCTGCAAGGAATATGTTGTAAGGGTGAGGATGAGAACTTCTTGTAATCTGATTAAGCAAGGATTCAGCTGAATCTAAATTTAAAGCTTTGCTGAAGCTTATTGAAAGAATTAAAAGAGTGGAATCATATAGCTTCACTTCTTTCTCTTCCATTATTTTTAACTGCAAATTGTATTTAAGGACGCCAAAAGTCAATACATTTGAAAACCCCAAAAAATAGAACCGTTAAAAACCACAAGCACTGGTCAGAGTGAGATCTCGTCTTAACTTACTAATTCTACGGCATTACGAAAATTTCGGCCAGGAATAACTGCTCTAACAAAGCAGTCATATGTCCACGGTGATGGTCCCAGTCCAAGATTTTGCATCTACAAATATTTGGGACATTTGTCAGTCAGCACTTGCGCAGAGAAAGTAACTTTAATTAGAACAAACATAAGAATGTAAACCCAAAGAAACAACTTATTAGAGTAGTAAATGTCCTTTTTTTTCTCTCTTCTGTTTGTTTCAGACTTTCGCTCTTTAAGTCTACTTCGTCTGTAATCAACCAACAAAATTATAAGTGTGAAGCATTGATGCCCTTTTAAAAGGTAGTGAAAGAAAGCACCGCCATTCGAGATTTTTTTTCTTTAGGTTATAGTTTTTTCAACGCAAGAATGGACAAATATTAAAGTTTTAAGAGACAGTGCTCAACAACTATGTTTCCAATTTACATAGGTATGGAAACTCAAAGGATCAAGAAGACTTAGCAGTGACTCTGAGCCTCTGACTGGGGAAATGTCACAAGAGGAGTGACGTTTTATAGTTACTTGATAAATTCTTATTCCTTTCCAAAACCCTATTTTTGCTTTCCCTAGCTGAGTCCAAAGTAATAGATGAAGCATTAAAGTTTAAGTGAATACGGAAGGACCCACAAGAAAGGAACACCAATACGCAGATTACCAGATCAATACAAACACCAACCCGCTTCTACGAACATGAGAGACTGAAGATTTCTCATCATCTACATCTCTTTTTAAGACTCATAATGTAAACTGCCAAAAAAAATTAACACATTCACGAGGAGGGGAGAAAAGAATTAAATATCAAAGGTACATGTTTTCAGAACCACAAACCAAAATGACAATGAACCATAAAAATATGCAAAGTATTGAACAAGTATATTCAGGCAGAGAACCTGGAAATCTTACCTGCATGATTAATTTCCCAACTAGTTCTGCATTTTGGCGACCACATGCACGTATGACGTCACTGAAAGACCATCTTAAGACCTTCTTAATGAGCCCCTTTTCAGGATTGTCGAGTGTACTAGCATCTAAGTTTAAAGGAATGCATTGCAGATCCTTATTTGTGTTTGTAATCATTTCTTCACAATCATCCGAGATATTAGTTTTAAAATCTCCATCTTGTGACGAATCAGAGTCTAGGATACTCGTTACAGTGGCTGAGGGAATAGGAATATCCATATTTGGACAAACGATTTTTCCCAGCATAGTTCTACGTAGATAGGTTCCTTCCTTAAGAGCTACAGAAACCATATATTGCAATGTCTTATATGCAGATTCCAAATCGTTCAACTCTGTAAAAGACCGGATGAACTTTCGCAATGAGATAATGTTCAGATTGTAATATTTGCATTGCTCCCTCAGAATTTCATGCACAGCTAACAAATTTTTCTCCCAAACTGCAAGCTGAAAGGAACCATGACCAAACTTTAACACCAGAACTTCAAAGTTAACAAGAAAATTTGAAAGCATTTATACAAAAAAAAAAAAAAAGAAAAAAAGAAAAAAAAAAACTTCATGTTGAACAGATATCTAATATCTTAAAGCTAATCAGAAAGGAAAAAAACAATACACCTCTTCTCCACCCTACAAGGCTACAACAATATCTGAGAACACACGGGAAGGAGGCTGATGACAATACTCTGGTTAAACGAGATATAATTGGAATATTTGTGTATCACCAGCTAAAATACCAGAGGACTCTGTTGGTCACTCCATGTCTCCATGTAAATCAGTACACAGAGCACCGTTACAGGAGTAAGCCCTCCATTCACCTGAATTCTTTCCATATTCCATTTTGGGAAAACTCTTCTCTTCCCATCTCTCCTTTCTTTTTTAGCAAGCTTTTGGTCCTAAAGTTACCAAGTTATCCTAATTCCTAATAATACTTATATAGTTGCAAAATATGACATTATTAACCACCCGTAAACTCTCCTTATTTGATTTATTAACTTACAACCTAACTCCCCCCACCACCCTTCCCCTCACTCTCGTCCACCTCACATAACCACCCACCAGACACTTGAGCGCCACCCACGAACCATCACACTTGCCTTCAATCCAACCTCACGGCTGGCCTTCATTCCAGTCTCCAACAAGTTTCCTTAACTTCTCGTTACACACCCTCCTTCTCAACCTTCATCTTGCCTCACCTCCTCCTCCCCGTACACCCTCCCCCAACCCTATTCTTCTCTTCGCACCTCTAAGCGTCGACAAAACCTACTTCTCAACGTCACACCTCAGATTGACATTTCACTGCGACCCTTCTATAACCTTCTCCCGACTCTACTACGCCCACACACTTTGTCGATTGTCGACCAAACCTTCACCTTTTTTCCCTCCACCACCGACCCTTCACATCCTCCCTCCTCCAACCTCTCTCAATCACATTTTTCTCAAGTTACGTATTTTTTTAGGATCTACAGCCAGATAATTTTTTAAAAAACTATATACTACCGCAGTATTGGCCCGCAAATTTCTGACCGGATGTTTTGGTGGCTCAAAATATTGTGGCCGAGGTTGGTTACCAGTGTGGTGGTGCTTAAAATGGAATTAACAGCTAATAGAGTTTGGATTCCCCCCTAGTAGAAACCATCAGCATGCACTTTTTAAACAAAAAAAAATTAAAATGGAATGGAAAGAAAACAAATGGAAGGGGAAGATAAAGTACAGTTGACTCTCTTCTAAACAGAGTCCAACGCTTAAAAGTTTTAGTTAACCATTTCATGAGCTCTCAACTTCTCAATTCTGATAAATTAATCTACATTGAGCACTCTTTCACAAGGAATTAACAGACAATGATTTCTTATTTTATAGAACCATCATTCATGAGCAAATGATATAGAACAGTGTAAACTTGCACTTTACAGCAGTTTTTTCACATTATAGAATTGGCGTATCAGCAGATAAAATTCAGTCACAGGCTTAGTTCAAAAAAGCATGCCTCGAAGCATGGTATTAGAATGCTCCTGATACTTAGCATAACCCTCATGCAACAAAATTCATGTCGCTGTTAAATTATTTTCCATCATATAACACGCCTATTGAGAAAAGGCCAATATTAGGGGCGCATCGACTGATATTTCAAGATATCACTGTTATTTTACCGGCATTTCCACATGTATTTGTGAAACAATAGGACATGAGGTACAATCTAGACTAAAAACGTCACGAAATAAACTCTAAGTCTCATTTTTTCGTTGCCAATGTCACATTTGGTAAGGTTTTTGAAATTTCGGCCACATTGGCTATGTTTTAAGACTTTACATTAGTGGCATCCCGATACCGGCATTTTGCAACCGTTACCACATCCCCAACTGATACCACATTTTAATATCACGCTCACTCGCTCAGGCTTGCTTAAGCTCAAGGTTCAGTGAATCACTAGCCAATACGCCTCAGTGCGCCTTATACACAAGGAACAACTAGTGAGGCCCACTACAATGCATTTCCAATTATTTTCTTCTAGTTCTTTTATTATGTCCTTCCCTTTCGCACATTATCCCTTTACTATTTTACATGTTAGCCTTCTTTGAAATCCCAAAAATTAAAAAATTACATGAAACTTTATCTAATTATCTGAATAATACAATTTTTCCGGCACGCCTTGCACTTTGACGCCTCAGGTTGTCCTCTCCTTTGTGCGCCTCAACCTTTTAATAGTAAGATCAAAGGGTGTGAAGCTCGGTAAGGTTATTTCAAACGCAACATGACAATATGACCCTGAAATGAGGCCAACACACCATGACAACTTACGAAGTTATGTGAATACTTTATGATCTAACACATTGTTATGTCAAAGAGAATTAACTTCAAGTCACCATAATGCATAGATGGGCTTCAATAAAACTTGTTTTTACACATCAATTCTCTAAATGGTGGCAAAAAAAATTAAATCTACCACTCACAGAAGCAGAACCAATTCTATATGTCAGAAAGGGCAGAGGATATTTAGCAGACCCAATTTCTGTAGATAGTACAAGTCATCCACAAATTCAATGCAAAGGTTATAACAAAATTTCTCTGCCAATGAGATACGCATAAAGCTTACCGTCGTACACTTCAGAAATAAAGCAATACCTGATAACGCGAAAGATGATTAGATAAAGATTTTATCGTTTGGGAAAAAAAAAAAAAAAAACTAACAGAGTAATGGATGCTTTCCGGCCTAAATTAATAATATTTAGCATTAGAAAGCAGGTCCACAGTGTTCAAGTTTTACTTTCTGTGTCGGTGACAGAAATGAATATATTTGTCCTAGCAATTTGAGTTTTCCTTCACACTCAAAGTTGCATTCTTAGAGTGACAGCATGGATCAATTTGGTGATGAGAATGGTGGTAAAGAAGGAACAGTGGAAAGACAGAATTCAAGTGAACACAAGAGTTTGAGATAGCCTTTTGATTAATTTATTTCTTCCTTGTCTTCTTACTTGGTTGGTTTGCTTACTCTAGTGTTCCCTAGCATTCTCCCTTTATGTCCTTTACCCTTCGGATGGCTTGACGGATTAAGAAAGGTGATGGGGGAAAGGGAAGGGAACAATTTCCCTTGTTGAAATAACAAGTTGGGTTCGAGGAAAATGGGGGGAGGGGGATGGATACATTTTTTCCCCTACAAGTTAAATTGAAAATCTTCAAACCAACGAAAAATTTAAAAGGAAAATACTGGCCTCAATAATCCCTTCCCTTCCTCCCTCCCTCTCTCTCCCTTCCTTCTCTCTAATGCTTTTGTATCTCGCCAAACCCTAAGACTTTTTCCTTACTTTCATCCCTTTTCTTTGTCACATCTTACTCTCATTCAGTTCTCTGCTCTTGCTACCTTTTATGTCTCTGTAATTCCGTATTAGTAATAATGGTTTAGATAAGCCTAATTCAGTGTATTCTTACACTAAAGTTTTGTTGCTGTACACAGAGCTGCTAAACAAGCTAATTGAAGCTCATGTAAGGTGATGCTATGGACATTAACCGGCAAAGTACATGATGAAGGTCAGACTATCTGGCTTACATGTTTCCCTCATCTCCTGTTTCCCGTCTTAAGCTTTTTTTCTCTCTTTACCAACAATATTATTTCTGCAAGTGAACTATCTTCCTCCAGACATACATCAATACGGCAAGTAGTTTTTCAAAAAAAAAAACATAGCAATAAAACTGATCGAAAACCAACACGTGAGCAGGAGAATCATAAAGGTTTAAATCCAGCCACAAATTAGTCACTTGTAATAATTACCTTAAGAAGAGCTGTATACGTGTGCTCATTCCTCCCTAACAAATGTTTGTCCATCAAATTCAAGCATTGATCATGATACGTCACATCCTTCATTTTTGCACAAGCTGTCAGCAGAAAATTGTACACGGGAAGTATAAAACTGACATGATGATTTTCTCCAAGAAATTTCACCAAACGAATTGCCTGTCATACAAAATAGTAGGGTCAATCGATATTATCTGAAACTCAACTGTAATGTTCCATCTACTAGAGGCCTATTGTATCGCCATATGCTATCAAAAACATGTACTTCAAGAATGGAAAAGTCAAGTGTGATACATAGTAAGTGCATCCAGGAAAATGATGTTAAACAACAAAGCCTCAACAGAAGGAGATACCCAAGCTCACACTCTCATTAATCTCATATACGGAGTGTATATATATACATCAAAAAAATTGGACAACAAAAGAAAAGAGAAAAATAATAGGAACTGAAATTTCATACCTCTTCTATGTGACCACCATTAAAAAGAGCACGGACAATAAGCAAGTAATAATGCCGAGTTAAAGTAATTTTCTTCTCTTGTAGGACTCTCCATGTCTGCATTACAAACTGGAACAGGTAACATGTCATGTTAGAACCACGTCTCAAAAATGCCTCGGTGCTATTATATGAAATGTAGGAGTTAGACTAATCTGCATCATACAGTTGAAGTCTGGTAAAATAAAGACAAGCAACATTCAGATCATAGCACCGTTAGGCGTGTTAAAAGAGCTACATGATAATAAGCATACAGCTTTGACTCTAAATTGGATCAAAATATTGCAGTATCTGCTTTGATAGAGTTATACTCAAACAGGAAGATGAACCGGCCCAGTTAGGTGTTACTGAGCTACCACTTCTAATTTCACCATGCTTACCCAATTGGCAACGAACTAACTTATCTAGTTATCTTGTAGCAATGTTTTTCAGAGAATCACCTTAACCGTTGAGAGAAGGATGGAGAACATTTTTTTTGCCTTAGTTGTTTTGGGTTGATATTTGAATATCTTGAAAGGATCATCTGTTCTTAGTTATAAAATCAATTGTTCCTTATTTACATACTTTCTCTTGGTTAAACATATTATTTTTGTGCCAACTTCTCTGCTTTAACCATGAATCAACTACTCCCATTCCATTAACAAATATCAGCAAAGGCAAATGGCTGAAAACTGTTATGACTTTATGACAACAACAACAACAACAACAACAACAACAAAAACAACATTATCCCAGGGGTAAGGGATAAGGAAGGATCGGATGTACGGCAGCCTTATCCTTGTGCTAGCAACGCAAAGAGGTTGTTTCCGATTGACCCAAGATAAAATTGTGTCATCACTAAAAAGAAAGACTGGTATTAAACAGTTAACATTTAACAATAGAAAGAAGCCAACCACTTTAATGAACCAATTTGTTATATTCCATCATAATACAAAACCAAAGAGTAATGAGTCTTTGGCTCCAATGAAAATTAGAACTATTATGAGATGAAGAAAACAAATATTCACACCAGATAGTTCTTTTAATTGTTCATCCAACACAAACACTATTATGCTCACCAATGGATCTGGTGTTTTGGCACAGTATTCAAGAATGCTGACAATATCTTCAGCATTCATCATGTGGCTAGCAGCATCAAATTCTGACAGTAAACTGGAAGCTTGGTTTCTATGGCCTAACTGAAGAGCATTAACAACTTGCTGGCCTATGGGCTTGCTTGTTGATTCTCCTCCATAGCCAAAATTAACTGCAAAGCAGAGCAGATTGTGATGCCCCTTTTCATAGAGATCAAAATTTGGAAGAGAATGAGCAAACATTAGTGATTCTTACCAGCCCCCACCTTATACCTTGTCATATCCTAATAACTATGCATGCTAAATAAAACACATTCTAGGGTTTTTTTTTCACTTCTTTGCATCAGTATTACTATAAACATTTGCATATCTATTTGTATTACATAAATAACTTGAAATTCTAAGCTCGCGAATAATTTGTATCATTATAAACTCAAACAATAACTTCATTTACCTAAAATCTGCAATAACTGATAGTATAGGATCGTTCCTTTTTTAACAGTCCACCATCCAGCAAAAGGCAATCACTTTATACTTTTGTAGTATCTGTTACTAAAAAATGTTCCTCTAACTAATCAATGTAACAAAAACTTTTAGAAAGTATAGTTATATCGCCTGTTTCAAACAGTCCACCCTGCATCAGACATTTACTCCTATTGCATTCAGTAGTCACTCTTGTGAGACGATCAAACATGTCAACTTGATAACTTTTGAGGAAAAATAAACGTAGACAAGGATAGCTATATGCCTACATCGCCTATTTGAGTGTTCATTAATAACAAGGACCCTTTCCTGCCCACCCCCCTCCACCATCCATGTGTTTCTTGCATAAACATCCTGGGATAGATTATAATACTTTCAGATATAAAACATCACAAACAAAATACATATTGACTAAAGCTTTTATTTTATTTTATTTTACC
>VHZZ01020572.1:1511-22886 GCA_009801015.1 Silene noctiflora | reverse complement strand
ATGCGCATGGGATAGCTGGGTGATCACCACAAGTCTAAAAGTCTTCCGCTGTGTCCATGTTTAGTAGCTAGTTCTTAGACTTGGAGAGTTTAGTAGTTTTATCGTGTGGATCTTTTGTACTTTTGGCTAAGACAGTTTTGCTTTGTTTTGTAAACAGTTAAATTCATTTATTAAAGCTTGTTTCTTTATTGTCTATTTAAATATCATTGCCCCAGGAAACCAGGATGGTAGCACCTTTATGCCTAAGGTGGTCTTGGTAAGGCACTTTGGAGTATGGGGGTGTTACAAATAACCACTATGTTATACTCAATCAACTATTCCTATTTAACATGGCTTCAGAATCACAAATTCCGCATATCACTAGACATGATACTATTATTTCATACATCACACATTATCCAGACATATAAAACATCCACTGGTACATATTAGCACCCAATTAATCCAACCAAAAGTACTACCATCCGTATTCTCATAATAACACACATTTGATAATTCAATTCACCAATATCTCATATGAACATCAAAGTTGAGAAATATTTCAATGCAACATTTTATACAACACATAGCCTTAAACCACATTCAATACACCGCATCATACTTACCTCCATCCGCATCCTGCAACAAGGTTAGTAATCTCTACTCTAAGGCAACCAACATTTGACAATTAAACAATATAAAAAAGTTCATTTTAAATACCCCACTCGTAAATTTCTCTCAAGGTAATCCAGTTTGAAAACTGAGAGGGCCTGGGTTTGGTTTCAGGGGCCCTACTCATCCCATTCCTAAAGGGGCACCAAACAGTTTCTCCCTGGGTTCATTTTAATTGGACACATCCTATATTCATTTATTGTTCATTGGTGTTAGGCCGGAGGATCGTATTGCTCTGATACCACTTTTTAACACCCCCATTTATCTAAGAACTTTAACTAGGCCTTTCTAGATAAATAAGACTGTTACTATCTCGGAATGACCGAGGTAGTGAATAACAAAGTAAAACAAACCAAAGTACTTTATATAAAACTGATTAAATTTAAACTTTTAATATTACAATTACTATGCAGCGGAAATAACTAAATTACATAAATATAAAGTTCTCGTCGACTAAGTGATCTAGACAACAACTACGGTCCAACATCTCATGCCTTGCATCCCGTAAGCTCCCAAGTCCTCTAACTCAAATACCTGTCAATCAAACTGCTCCCCAATATTTGGTTCATCACAGGTGTTCACGAATACACGGTCAACCACGAGGTTGAGTAGAATAACTATCAACAAATAATTACTTAACAAAATTCACGATATGATATGCAAAGCCAATACAACCAAACTCATCCTCCGAAACATCCATTCATCCCGCCAATCCCTGGCCCGGGGTATCCATCATCCCAATACAATATTGAGGTATACATCATCCCAACAAAGTTGAGGTATCCATCATCCCAGAATAACTGAGGTATCCATTGTTCCAATACAATATTGAAGTATCCATCGTCCCAACAAAGTTGAGGTATTCATCGTCCCAGTATAAACTGAGGTACCCAACAATAATAATAATATTCACTCAATAATCCAACAATATATATATTCCAATAATATATAATCCACATCCAATAATTCATCCAATGACAATTATTAACACAACTCCACAATTACGCTTATCATTTAAACAGTAAGACAAGTTGAGTAGTTATCCTACCTCGTAAGCAAGCAATCCAATACGCAAGATAACCCGAATAACGATAAACACACCGTCAACAAACTCCGTCACCTCTTAGGCAAATATCGATTAGGTCAAATTGCTAGATCTGAAATTCCTCCTTTCCTCTATAAATTTTCAGATTTGTGAAGTCTTATTAGGTCATGGTYTCTCTTCTATTTATATAGTAGGTCAAATTAGATTATATTATTTAATTAGGAAACYGTAAGYAACTTCATATAATATRTTATTAAATMCCSACTCCCTTAAACTTATACGAAGCCCAAGGCGTAGCCGRTCCCAACATCAATTCCCGACTCATATTATATTATCTCGTCTTACTTATTTATTTTATTATTGAATTATCGTCTTAATTGTAATTATCGATTATTACTATCCTTATTTTTTATTACTATTTAACTTTAATTATATATGAAACGTAAACAATTCATATAATTCACATTAAAATACGGGGTATTACAACAGCATGTCCCAACCGGTAGGCCGGGCGGTCCACAGGCCGGCTGAGAAGTCGCTGTAACTTATTGATTGTTTTGATATTGTAGCTGAGTCCTCAGCCAGTGGGCCGGCTACCGGTCCACTGGCCGGCTGAGAGTTGGTGTGTCACCAGCCGGGTGACCGGCCGCCGGTGGCCTGGACCGGCTAGAGGCCCCTGTAAGTTTATTTTAATTTTGGGCTTTAAGGTTGTGTCCCAGTCGGTGGGCCGGCTGCCGGTCCATTGGCCGACTGAGAGTTCTCTGACTTGAATTTTGTAATCTGTTTTGGTCTTTGGATTTTGGTCGGTTGCCCGGCAGCCCGTGCCCCTGGCCGACTGCGAGCACCTGATGACTCATTTCTCTTCCTATTCATTCCATGTGTCATAAATGATGGAGGAATGATTTGTTTACATCGTGTTCCATGTTCTAGCATGAATTGTTTACGTTTCACCTTATATCTCATGTTGTTGACTCACATGATTATCATTTATTTACATTTCCTTCTCTTGTGTTTCTAATGATTGGAATTGACATAATTCCTCATATTCTTACTTAACTCACTTAATGCCCTACTTGTGCGGTGCTGGCAAGCATGGGTTTTAGCCACTTGTGCGGTTCTGGCAAGTGTGTGTTATCTGTTGGCACTTACGCCTCTTTCGTGCGGTGCTGGCAATTGGGGTACTCGACCATCGTGTATAGTGATCGAGTCTTGGGTGCGGGCAGTGCTGCCGCATGTCGTGAGTCTTGCCAGATATAGACTAGGACGTACCTAGTTAGTCGTTCTACCAAGGGAAAGTATGTGTCTAGAGTAGTGAGAGTCGTTATATGTCTTGAATGAGTTGCTTATGCCATTATCCCATTAGATTGCATATTCGTGTTTGTATGCTTGTATCTCGGACATGTTTTAAAGGTAACCTCTGAGTCGGATACTTGCCTTGCCGATGTTTGTCTTTGATCATAACGACACTAGGGGGTGAGAAATAAGCCACCTAGTACCGATATGATTGGCGGGATTGATGTTCCCATTCATATTTATGGTGAGATGCAAGTCATAAGTACGCATGTGACGTTAGTAGCCACGTCCCGTGCATGTTTGATAAAAGACTTCCAAAGTAATGGATACGGTTTTCACTATTATGTGCTATATTGTTGTCCTATTGATATCCATGTTATGTGACATCTATGTTGGTTTATAGTTGCGACTTCATTTGTAATGGTTGGTCGGACTATCATATATGAATGTTTCATATGCCTTTGATCCTTGTTKATTCCACRTGCTTATCACATGCWATAGTTCACCTATCTTATCATATGCTTAAGTTGATCGTGACTATAATGTATGCTTTGTATGTTTAAAGTGCTTAATTACGTTCATTTCGATGTAATGTGGCTGTGAGAACCTTGAGTTACGCCCCACTGACTGTGACGTTCATGTTTACATGAATGACAGGTTCGTGGAAGCTTATCTGGGGTTGGAAGACGTGTGGGCTAGCGAGTATTGTACTTTGGACCTAGTCTTTAGTTTGCTAGACTTATCCACCGTACTTTGTTATATTCGTAGGATATCTTTTCCCCAAACACTCTTTGTATCCCCAAGAATCTCTAAATCTTGTAATCGTTCAATCATTCAATAAAAATACATATTCAATTTTTCTAATTTCTCGATTATTTCTGATACTATTCTATCACGTATATTGTAAGCACTAACAATTCTCATTCAATAAATGCATGTCTATGAAGTCAAAAATAAGGAAGAAAGTTATCACTGTAAGTTGTGGAAGTAAAGTAATAGAAGGGTGTGACCCAGAGATCTGGTGAGCAACCCACAACCACATGAAACAAGCAAAAATACAAACAAACTACAAATATAACCAAACAGTTTAACCCCATAACAATAAGATAATAGCATACAAATTTCTTTCTTTCTTTCTTTAGTTCTTCTCATTTGCTTATCTACACTTCATTTCTAACTGCCCTTTTCAGGTACTTGTATTCCCTTATCTTTGCATATCCTATTTTTTTTTCTTATATCATGTGTCATTTTAGTTTTGGTAATCAAGCTCCAAGTGGTTTAGAATAATTTAGATCATTTGGTTATGGATGACGGGTTCGAAAACACGTACTCTATCAGTTAATGGCATAGGTGTACATTAGTTAAACCCTGTCTTACATGATAGTATGCAAATGGAGTGTAGTACTCTAGTGTTTCATACTACCCGGCCTGGTGGTACTTGACAATTCATTGCTTTCCTGATGTCACTTTTCTATATGATTCTTGTTTTTTGAACCTCGCGCGAATATCCGCTTTCATTCCCTAATCAAAGGGGTTTATTTAGGTGGTTTGAGTGTGGTGGTACTCGTACTAGTAACAGTTCAACGGCCGTTATTGTATGTTTCTCTGTGTGTAGTAGTTGCTTCAAGTACTTTCATTCACTAGTACTGAATATGCTCCCCTAACCCTATCAGTGTACATATAGTCCTCTAACCCTTTCAGTGTGTATTGTACAAGACTTCTCATTAATAATAGCATTACTAGAATGTTGATTTCAAAGAATTTTCTGTGTAGAAATATAAGAATTTGGAGAACATAAAATGTGAGTACAAGGCTAACCCACAAATTTCCAACAGATAGTGCTGACTGCTGGCAAAGGAATAATGTTGAGTTCCTCTTTCTACTATTCTGACCTCACAGAAAAACTCTCTTGTCCTACTGATCAACAACATCAAATCCATTCCACAAAAAATGTCATTGTTGCCAAGAAAACAACAAACTTTAAGCCAGTTGGGTCCACGGGACCGTCTTCCAAAGCTGTCAAGGAATGTATAAATGGAGCCCCTATTTTACATTCTGAACCACGGGTTCAGAGATATGGTCTGTCCAAAGACGAATCTTGGGAACCTGGAACTTCAGTGGAGGCTTTCCTTCTGCTACAGAAGTCGATTCTGGAAAGACAGTTGGAGCTATCCTTTGAGCGCATTGGCCTGACTGGTAAGCCTCAAGAAAGTAGTAAAAAAGAACTATGTGTCACATCGTCAGGGATACCTGCTCGTGTAAGAAGGATCAATGCCAAGAAGAAAATTAATGGCAAAAACTCGAAGAAACGAAGTGATGAGAGACATTCGGGGGTTATCGTTAGTCCTGAGCTCCTTCAGAATCATGTAGTTGGCTATGTCAGGGGTTTGACAAGTTATGAGTTGCTAACTCATCAACAAGTTGTGAATTTATCTAAAAAGATAAGAGCTGGTCTTTCCTTGGAAGAGCATAGATCAAGGTAACTAGTCACGCCCTCCTTTCATTCGAACTCAATGCATGAATCTTTTGTCTGTAATTCACTCGAAATATACACTTCCAACTTGCACTCTTTTTAAACTACTGTCGTACAGAGTTACAGACATATAGTGAATCAAATAAACGTACAGAATATTTATTCGTGCCAGCAGTATGATTTACTATTGGGTTTGTTTTCTTAAGTGTGTTCGCTACATTGCTTGAGACTAGTATGTATATCCCAAACCGGCCATTAGAGACTTCTCCTATTAGAGCCGAATGTGGATGCCCATATGACAAATAGACGAATAGACTATTTTTGAAGCATTGAGAATGATCCTGAAAAATCTCTGTCACTTCTAAACCAACGGTATTTCAAGTTTACAGCTATATTTTATCTTCACGATGTATCCCCGCACGCTTATCCTTATTTTAGGACACACTCCCCCTGTTTAAGAAATTGAGTCATGCCAAGCCAGAAACTTTTATATGTAACCATGTCGAACACCTGTATGCCTGTTACCTGTACCAGTCCGAGTTGTGGCCAGCTAAGTTAACCTTTATAGGAAATTCTGATAGAGGTATGTAAGCAGAAAACTTGTGATTTAAGTCTGTTCACTGAACATTCGCAGGCTGAAGAAAAAAGTAGGATGTGAGCCTTCTGATGAACAACTAGCACAATTTTTGAGAATGGACCGGACTGAACTGAGGTCCAAACTGATTGAATGTACTCTAGCAACAGAGAAGCTAGCTATGAGCAATGTTCGCTTGGTCATGTCAGTTGCTCAACAACATGAGAACATGGGCGCTGACATGGCAGACCTCGTCCAGGTAGCATTCTCTCATGATCTTAACATCGGGTATCCCTACGTGTTTAGACATCTACGCATGGCATGAAAAACTAATTGTATTATTTCCATGCAGGGAGGGCTCATTGGACTACTTCGGGGAATTGAGAAGTTTGATTCCTCTAGAGGGTTCAAAATTTCTACTTATGTTTACTGGTGGATACGTCAAGTAAGTCTACTGCTCATGTTAGTCATTCTTCTAAATGGTATTTACATGACAAAATTCTCAATACAAATTGGTCATCAATTTAATTAGTTTCCGACTCTTGTGAATGGAAAGAAAAGTAGCGAGGAGTCTACCCATTAATTTGTTTTCAATACCTCAAAGAAGACTGCCCCAATTGTCTTTCAAGGTTTTTGTTTCTTTTTGTGGATACACTTCTTGCTGGATCAGTTAACCGAATGTTTTGGTTCATTGTGCAGGGCGTTTCTAGAGCACTGATGGAAAATTCAAGAACTCTGAGGTTGCCTACCCATCTACATGAAAGATTAAGTTTAATTCGTGGAGCGAAGAATCGACTTGAAGAGAAAGGGATTAACCCTTCTATTGATGTGAGTTCTGTTTTCATTTTACAGCAAGGGACACTTTAACTATTTTGGTCATCTATATCAACATTTGCCTAGTTTTGTTGTTTCTTATCTAAATTTGCAAGACTAAGATTAAATTACTCTTGCATTTCGCTCTAATAGTAGAATTTACTGACATGATCAATCTTTTTCCAGAGGATAGCCGAAACCTTAAACATGTCTCCTAAGAAAATAAAGAATGCAACTGAGGTAAGTGAGCCTTATGTTTCCCATATCTCATGAAGATGTGCCCATTGAGTGAAGTCTCTATCTGAGCTGATTGTTGTTGCTTGACTTTAGGCTGTCAGATCCGTCTTTTCTCTGGACAGCCAGCCATTCCCCTCGCTTAATGGCCTTCCTGGAACTACCTATCATAGTGTAAGTTTTTAGTTATGCAAGATGAATGTTGTCGTAGTTCCGTGACTATGGCGTCTATTAGAGTGTTCAGTGTGATCTCAGACAAGGGGTCAATTAAAATTTCGAACTCAAAATCTTCATAGATTATTACTTCAAGAGAAATGAACTCAAAATCCAGGTATACGTTGCTAAATAACAGAGAAAGTCATATGTGCAGACCTTGAAATTTTGGCTTTGATGCTCATGACTATCTTCTGACCTCAGTGCTTTTCTCCTGTTTTGTTTCAGTATATTGCCGACAACCGCCTAGAAAATAACCCGTGGCATGGCGTAGATGAATGGACACTTAAGGTTAGCTACAAACTTTCAAAAAGAGAAAGGTCTAACTATTTTCTGAGAGCTTGATGTCTAACCTAGTTTCACCCAAATAATGCACTTCAACAAAAATGGGTGAGGCTAAAACCCGATCTGATCATGGACGCTTTGTGTTCCGGTTCATGGAAAGAAGCAGGCTGTAGCACCTGGTGTAGAATATGAATATCTTTCCATTTTTTCAATTAGCATTGTTTAATCATATAAAGCAAGAAATTGACAGTTCAGCTCATAACCACAGAACTAAATGCCTCACCTATTTTCTCGGCTTTTTTCGAAGTATCTGATGGATTTACATGGGAATGCACTTATAAACCCAATTTCGAATTAATAAAAAGATTACTTGTTCCTATTCTTTGCAGTATGAAGTAAGCCATCTTATTGACACGGCACTCGGGGAAAGGGAGAGAGATATCATTCGTCTTTACTACGGGCTGGACGATGAACCTCTCACTTGGGAAGAAATTAGCAAAAGGTGAGCTGGAAAACCAACCGAATATTAGTACCCAAAGGTCTTGTATATATTTATATGCTCAGTTCTCTGATCAACATGGCATAAATCCTACATGTTCAGGATTGGATTGTCGAGAGAAAGAGTAAGGCAGGTTGGTCTGATTGCATTCGAAAAACTAAAGCACGCGGCTAGAAAGAAGAAGATGGATGCCTTACTGGTTAAACACTAGCGTGAGCAGTGGATGCATATTCCATTGCGGAGCCTATTGACTGCATATATACGGACATTCATATGGTCGAATGTTTACTGTAAGACTCTAAGTCCACCTTTAAATTTAAAGGCCTTCATACTTGCCCTGTTAATAGGGGTCTCCACTCTAAATATGAATGAGTGTCGTTTTTTGGGTCATGTATACGAGTCTTCAACATTGACACTTACCATGATACCGTGTATACTAAGATGGCTGAATATAAATACAATTGTTGAAGGAAATGTGGTTGTACAGAGGACAGTATTGAGTTCAGTACTTCAGTAGCATCAACCTCAGATTCCAGACAGACAAAGCTGGCTGAATATAGAATCCATTCGAGTAAAGTTCCAATATTTTTGCTGCGATAGCATTGTATTAAATAGGTAAATTTTCATTTTTGGTCTCCCATTGAGCCTTGAGCGGTTTCTTTTTTTTTTTTAAAAACGTGGTTACCTAAAATCTATTAGAACCAAAATGAAAACTCGAATAAGAATGCACAGGTAAATTTCTAGCCAGAATCAAAGTTTGCAAGAAATTGCATTCTGCAAATCATCAATTTGGTATATAATTATGATATCAAATCATACAAAAGCTTTCTTAGATAAAGTAACTCAACACGAGCTTCGCAATCTTAACCTGAAATCTAAACAACTGAAAAAATTACACTTAATAAAGCAGAGACTGCAAAAGCACGCCATACAAAGAACTACAGACTGCAACAATTATACCGCCGCATGTGTTCCGCATAATAATTAGCTAATCATACCATATAAAGCCGGAGATAAGACTTGCGTAATGAACGACAAAACTTATCTCAGATAAAAGTGGCAGAAAACTATACAAACTAAAGCCAAAGAGCACCTGAAATCTGGTATCCACAGATCTCAAGTAAAACTAATTTTTGAACTGTTGTAAAGTCTACTTCCAACAGACAATCAGGAAGTAGCAGCTGTCACTCCAGGAGAGCCAGAAGGCATGCAGGATTCACGTGCTACCGCTACAGCTTTCACGGACGAGCACTCACCAGAAGAAATTGGCTCCCGAGCATTGTCAACATTCGAAGCAACCGGTTGGTCATCACCAGACTGCAGAGAGAGCATCGACCAAGTTAAAAGCATAACTCTATACTCCGTAGCAATGCAGTATCGAACAATGTTAACAATTCACAATAGGAAAAAAAAGTACTCCCTCGGTTCCAGAATTATGTGTTCATTTACTTTTTCTGGAATGGTGTATAAGAAAAAGGATATACATGGGGCTTGTGAGCCATTTGAGAAGTTTGACTACTTTTATGTCTTGGTAACTAAAAAGAGTATTCAAAAAGTGGTAGCACTGAGATTTAGAAGTTGAAATCTCAAGATCATCAAGCGTAAAAGAAAAATACCTCAAGTTCTGACAGCATGTCAACTGCAGCTTCCAAGTCACCCTGATTGATGTTATACACATCAGCAAGAGACTGATCTGATACTCCAGGAAACATCATCTGAAGGTAAGCTAGATCCATTTCAGATTCTTCGTCCAGAACACTTGCGGTTATCTCTTGAGGAAGTTCAGCCCGAGTATCATGAGCAACATCCGTCTGGTGGACCTTTAATTTTAAATCATCAACAGCAGCTTCCCGAGGCATTGTCTTATCTACATCCTGTACCTCTCTTTTAGCAAGCGGCACATATGCCACTGCAAAGGGATTCAAGGTTGATGTGCTTGTTTTCATTTTAGCGTACTACAAGGAAATCTCTACAGCAAGAAGGAAAATAAGCCAAGTCAGAACCAAATATACCAGATAATTCAAAGAAAAAAAATTTAAAAAGAAAAATTCTCGTTAAATTTTTTTTTTAAAAAAAAAAAAAAAAAAAAAATCTGAGTACACTAAAACTGACTTTTGGAAGGAATCAACATACAGGCTCAGTACTTATGTTCAAATATCAACTTGAATGTTCCACTAAATGTTAAGGAGTAAACAACAAATTCTAGGATGGTCGCTAAATAAGTTATCCCAGCAGCAAGAAGTTAAGTAATGAAAAAAATCTATAATTGTTCATAAAAGTACTACAACCCACTAAAAATCTTGCTAATGACGGGTTAAAAGAGGTCGACCAACCTAGGCACCTAGCCGAGTCACGTAAACAAAAAATACCACTAAATTACTCCCCTGTCATACATCATACATATAATGTCCACATTTGACTTTGGTGGTCAAATAAACTAAACATTGACCATTAATTTCTCCAAAAATATGTAGACACGGTGTCGAATGTTGACGCTAGGTTTATCTAATTAGCTTTTTTCAAATCATCATCTCAAAAAGTTTTTGAGCAATGTAAAAAAATATACATTAAAAAGATTGGTCAAAGTTGACATTGTGTGATCAGTAAGATTTAAAGCTACTCTTCAATTTTCATTACCCCTTATCTTCTGTTCTTATATATGAAAATCACACAAATATAATTCAGCAAAGATACAAGCAAAACAATCTACACTTAACTATTGATCAGTTAAAAAACAGAAATGTGTTCTCGTGAGAGCACGCCTACAGCCTACATGATACTCCCATCTTTCAAATACAAATGCCTTGATCCCACAGTTTTTTGAAAGCAAATTTTGATTAACGTGTTGTTTGGATTTGAAGGGATGACAAGTACATTGTAAGACGCAGAAAAGTCAATCAAAACTAAAGTTATGAAACAAGGAAACAATAATTCAATGAAGGTGACGATCTGAATATGCGCAACAGAAGGCCGAAAACAATAATTCAAAGTTTTGTGCACTTGATAGATCAACAAAACGTCGAAAACCCAATGTTGATCTTGCTACCGAGGCGGTCAAGCTAATAACTAAAGCTTAGCATAAATTATGAAGTCCATTAACATTTGAGCTAACAACAAGCACCTTATATATCAATAATAAATTACAGCAAAAAGAAAACAACAAACCCCTGATCATGCTCAGATAGATGGATAGATAGATAGATAGATAGATAGATAGATAGATAAAACAAATAAGAACAAAATTAATTAAGATGGAAAAAATCAGCAAATATGCGATTGAAACAAATTAGAAAAGCATGATTATGCAAGGATCAAAGTACATGTCACCAATCAAGGTTAAAAATCAAAAGAAAGAAGAAGGAAAAGAGAGGAGTTGCTTACGAAAAGGGGGGAAAATGGAAGAGAGAGAAAGATAGAAACCCTAAAAATGAAATGAATGATTAATGATGATGGGTTTGATTGAAACTTGAAACTAACAGTAGGTTGCTTTCTCGTTGATGTTTATTTAATTTAATATTAAACAAATTTAAAGAGAATCAATGACACAATTATGATTACCATCTTGGCTTTTATAGATTCTAATTTTTTTCTTTTGGTTATTGTCCTATATTTTCGACGCGTTATCTTCTTTTTTATCCACCTTGTTTTCCACTAATTATATGCTCTTTCTTTAGACATTGTTTATTGTCAAATCTAATTTTAGAAATAAAGAAAAAAGGGAGAGAAAAAAGTGCACAATTTAGGATGATTTTGCAAAAAGTGAGATTCTTTTGGTTGATCTTCACACCACATCCCTATTTTACTGGACAAGCAGATATATGAAAGCGAGAAAATATAGTAAGAGAATGTTAGATTAATTAGGGTGATTTTGCAGAAGCGAGATTTTTTTTGTTGGAAAAAGAATGTTACAAATGGGTGAGCGATTGAGGATGGGTGTTAGTAATGAGGATAATGAGAAAAAGGAGATAAATGATACTCACTCATATTCAGCCTAATGTTCCCTTTTCTCTAATATATGTGAGGAGTATTCTAATGAAAGGGGAACATTAGGCGGAATAGGAGAGACTATTTTTTATATTTTTGATGAAGTGTCTAATATAGATTAACTTAGCATATTTAAATTTTCATGTAAATATACAATAAGTAACACGTACATTAACGATTTTATTTATACTAGACCAATGAAAATTACTTTTTACATGTTCAAGTAAACCATTCAAGTCTTTCAAAAAGAAATCATACAAAAAAGTATGAGTTTTTTTTATCCCATATCTAATTCCTGAGTCCTGACTTACATAAAACAATTTTTATTATTTAAACTATTATCACATCATGAAGTAAGTTGTAAGATTTTAATCATTTTATTTGTAAAGTATGTAAACTATGAATTAATATCTAGTAATCAAAGAGGAGTTTTTTTGATAACTACTATCTTTGTAATGCACTATTTTAAGATATTACCAAGTTAATTTTTGTTTAAAAACTACTACCAAATTGTTTGGTTCGATTTGAAAACACTACCAAATCTCATCCTTATATATACTATAAGGGGGTGTTTTGTTGGAACTTTTGGAATGGATTGGAATGGACTTGATTCAGTCAATTCCAATGTTTGGTTGGAGCATTTTCAAATGGAGTTAGATACCTGATGGATTCTAACTCCATTCCAACTCCTTCGAATCTCATACCCACCATTCCCTCCAAGTTTCCAACTCCATTGCACCCAACATATTATTATTCTCATCCCCGTATTGAACCAAACAACTTTAGACATGTATGGAGCTCTA
This sequence comes from Silene noctiflora, assembly GCA_009801015.1. NCBI lineage: Eukaryota > Viridiplantae > Streptophyta > Magnoliopsida > Caryophyllales > Caryophyllaceae > Silene > Silene noctiflora. The sequence continues at coordinate 10,019 of VHZZ01020572.1, read as the reverse complement.
ACTCCATACCTCTTTGGAATTAGATTCCATTCCAATCCAGTTTGAACCAAACGACCCCTAAAACTCGATCTCAGCCGTTGGATTTGAATTTCCATCTTAAGTAATAAATTGACTGCCTATTTTACCTCTTCCCCCTTAAATACGAGAAATGCAATCAAACACTTCAAATAACTTGTCTATCTTTTTCTTCTCTTCTAACACTTCTATTCTCCATTACCATACTTATTTTCTCTCTCCTCTTTTTTTTTTCTTTTTTTTGTTGAATGTAATTTAGAGAAACTTTAATTGACCGAGTTTTATGTCAGGTTAGTCTTCTTCTTCTTATTTTTGTTTCACTTCCTTTAGTTAATTTATTGTTTATTGTTTATTTTTCAATTTCGAGTTTATAAATCCACGATTCAATTGCAGAAATGACGAAAGGCGTATGTTGGTAAATGCAAGTGTAGTGTTGGAGGCTGTTATTAGGATTACTTATTGGTTGCCTTTTAGATGATTTATGTTTGTTTGTGTTGTAATTGTTTCTAAGTGAGTAAATTATCAAAAACTCCCTTTTATATACAACTTTTTAAAAATTACTCCCTTATATAATTTTTATTAAAACTTACTATCTTTAAATAGACAAATTTTAAAATTTGATATCAAATGCTTTTTCCGGTGAAATTTAATGTGAATGGTCCGATTTGCCCTTTAGTTATTATTTCCCCTTTTCACCTCTTCATTAATATTGTTAATCAAAATCTTATGCATAATCTAATCTCATCTAATCACCCCCAACTACAAATACGRGGCTTATTCTCCTGAAGAGTTTTTGCACATTTTAGCTTCAAATCTTCAATGACAACAAAGTCACRGAGCCTTAAAACAATGGACGTTTCGTTTCCTTGTTGAATAGACCTCCGATCTGGGAAATTTTTCTGGGTTTTTATTTCTACTCAGTAAGAGTTATTTGTTGCTATGTACAACAGTGCTTAGACAAATTCTAACCTTTTGCTATTTAAAGGTAGTAAGTTTAAAAAAAAATTATTAAAGGGAGTAATTTTTAAAAAGTTGTATATAAAAGGGAGTTTTTGATAATTTACTCTTTCTAAGTATTGTGACAAAACGTTAAAATTTTGAGGATGATATGTAATGAATTATGCAAGGTTGAAAAAGAAATTGATAGAGTGAGTGAATATATAGGTGAATTAGATGAGGTAATTTCTTTGTCTTGATTAAATAAAATTGGTTAATTAAACTTAGAAGTAAAATGTTTTTTTCCTAATTTGAGAGACAAAGGTAAGACGAGTTCTAACTTTACATTGGAAATTAAGTAATGGGTGGAAAGGTTAAATGAGGGGCAAAAGGGTCGGTTCACGCCAAATATTAGGTAAGGATGAGATTTGATAGTGTTTTCAAACTAAACCAAATAGTGTGGTAGTAGTTTTCAAACAAAAATTAATTTGGTAGTAATTCTTAAATAGTGCATTACAAAGGGAAATAATTATCAAAAAAAACCCTCAAAGAGATAAAAAATAAAGAAGGCAATGTGAAATTTAAATATGGTTGCACTATACGATTAAATTGAAATTGTCGCCAAATACTTGGCGAAAGAATTTGAAATGAAATATCTAAGAAAGAACAAATTTTGCGTTGTTCCACAAATTGAACGTCTAATGCATGTGATCTTATTCATCAAGCAATATATACTAAAAGAGTGATACATAAGTTTGACATAGGTAAAACATATAATGTAACATCGCCTATGGTGATCTCTAATCTTGTTGCGTAAAAGGATATATATATATATATATATATATATATATATTCGACTATTCGTCCTCGTGAAAAGAATGAGAAAGTTTTCAGACCGCATGTACTATAGCAGATCGCAATTGACGCATTAATTTATTTGGCAAATGATATAAAAATCGATATATCATTTTCTGTCAATCTGATAACCAAACACAACATAACACCAACCACAAGACTTTGTTACGTTGGTATTAAGCACCTTTATCAACTTTTAAGCAACCTAGCTCCAAGGGACCTAAGACCTCGAACTAACAATTTTACTAAAAAAAGAAAAATGTAACTCTAGTTGGTTACGCTTATGGATATTTGTCATCCACGCAAAGGATCAATGTACATCATCATCGGGTGTTTTTCGGAAGCTTACAGATACAAGTATCGTGACGGATAAGGATATCTACAATGCCTCCACTTTGACCGAGGCTTAGATAAGGCAAAAGTCAAAGTGTAATTTCAAGTCGATCACGGCCTGACAGCTTTACGAGTCGTTCATGGTCCCTTAGACCTTCTTACGAAAGCTCGTCAACCATAAGATAGGGTTATACCTAAATTATCGATTATGGACTCCCTGATTTGGAATTGTGCTCCTAGTTAGTTTAGTCATGTCAAACCGACCATTGTATGAGTGCTAAGATGGTTAAATCTTCTTTTCGAGAACACGACTTACGTATCCGTTTGCTGACGGCATCAAACCAAAGTCTAAGTTCATTGGTTTCGGTGCTTAAACTTATTGGTTATTGGTTGTTTGTGTTAGATGTTATCTGTGAACAAAAACTAAAGAAAACTTCCCGAAAGAAGCTTATTGTTTCGAAGGTCTTCTTGACCAGCTCGTTGCCTTAGAAACGAAAGGTTATCAATCTGATAGTCACTCCTAAAAAATTCTAGTTAGCTTGTTGGTTTTAATTTGCGAATTGGAGCTCAGTCATGCCGAGCTACGTGTAGATGTTATCTGCTTCATTTAATGTGATCCATAGCTCAGTTATGTCGAGTTGCTCATGATTGTCATCTGCTTTATTGAATGTAATCCATGCTTAGTCATGTCGAGCTACTCATGGACGATAGTTTTTTTATTTGAAAGAAAATGGGCTCGGGAATCTGTGGACATAGGCCACCCACGCGTTGGTAGTGTTTGAGGCGGCGATACTTCTCCTACAGAATTTTGTGTTGACAAAGCACGTCATGGGCCGTTACCAATTCGAAAGGCATGAAACCGGTGAATGGTTTGAACAAAGCTTGCATTTGTGGAGTCGCCACCAATTTTTGTGGATAATTGGATCTGTTTGAATACTTTGCGCCATGTCAAGACACAAAGTAGTGACATAGACAATAAGAAATTTGTCACCCTTACCATTCCATGTCTGGAATGACTCTCGTGATGCCAATGAACACTGGTGTTCACAGATATCTGAGTAAGGGGTGAGGGTACGTATTAGGAATCTCATACTAGAACACCTAATCTCGCCCGCCTCGATAGCGGCCTCTACTAATGATCAGAGAATTGTCAATTATACTCGATATGTCATTAGTTATATGCATGCAATGCAACACATAATTAATTAGTCCTAACATATGAATTAAACTAAGTCGGTTAACACCTAAATTTAATAAGCAATTAAGTCAGTGGAAAGATTTACATTCATTACATGTGAATAAGCCATATAAATAAATCATGCAAGACGAAATAAATTACAAGGATACACGAATCTATGCCGTAAATATGCCTTAAAAGGAGTTAAAAAATAAATAAAATAATTAAAATAAATAAACACGTCGGATAGTGATAATACGAGTAATAGTTAATTTATTAACTAATTAGAAAACTATGTCAGAACGAGACGAGTTCAGAGGCAGAAACCAACCCAGAATAGGTGCAACACGTGTTGCACCCTCTGGAAGAGGCACATCACCTTGTACGACTGTTCTTGAGTTGGACTCTGACTGTGAAAGTTAGACTCGTGTTTTGGTTAATGTTCGTTGGTTAATTTAATGGTATTAATTGATATTAGACTCGAGATTGAAGTGATTTAACAGATTACATGTAGAAAAGATCGTCATAACGTAGAAAATATGTATCATAGTCGAATTTCATTGATTTGATAAGGAAATATCAAACCATCGAAAATCCGGGTTTGAAAAGATGACAAAAACCCATGAATATTGATTATAAGGGATAAGTCGAAAGATGAAAGAAAATAAATTAATAAAACTAGAATTTACGAGAGAAACGAATTAAAATAACAAATAAGACGAAACAATTGGTACTCGAGGAAGAAGAAGAAGAGCAGCAGCAGATAAGAAGCCCCTGGAATAGGCGCAACAGATGCTGCGACTATTCCAAAAGGCGCAACTGCTGTTGCGTTTCTTCTCGACAGTCTTTCCCTGCTGATCCGTCAAAAAGGTTTAAAAAACTCGTGATATTGAAAGCATGTTTACGGCATGGATCCTTACATAATTATAAATACATAAATTAGATACAAATGGGATTTACACCCTCAGACTTACATGTTGCGAAGCGAAAAATGACTTAATTCGACGAATGTAACGAAGATGCCCTTTAAAAGGATTTTTAGAAAACAAGTTTGATTGATTAAATTGATTGAGGTGTAGTGGTCAAGTTGGTAGGTCTATGCAAAACGTGACTGGTACCTAGAATAGTCTAGGCTTACGTGGTTGAGAACACTCAAGAATGTAAGCGTCGTAGCAATAGCACGTGGTCTTAGAATACAAAGAGAGAGAAGAGAAGGGGGGACACTCGCGTGAATAATATGTGAGGCAAAGGTCTCTATTTATACTAATCACGAGGTGAGAGTTTTGGAAGGATTAAAATACGGAAAGAATCCAGGGAGATCTGGACGCTGCTAGAAACAAGCCTAGGAAGAGGCGCATCAGGCTGTGCGCCCTCTCCTGGAGCTATTTCTCCTTCAGCAGCGGAGATTTTCGCGTTTTCCGAATTTGGAAAGGATTTGTTTTCCTTATTTCGTCAAAATAAGATATTTTCGAAATCTTAAGGATATTTGAGATATTTTAGGATTCTTAAAAATATCCCGACTCATATTTGAGACAATTTTTAAGAAAATGGCGACGGTTTCTAAAATGAAGATGGTTTTTGACCCGCTCTCCAAATGTACTCTAATTACTGCCAAAATGACCGTACATGACAATAAACGGGTTGACTCGACTGTTTAAGCAATCGTTTGACGTTGAATTAGTGGAATGTCGAAATAACGCTTCGCGTATTAAACATGCGGTCCAATCATCATCGGGTGTTTGGTGAAGGGTGCAGAAATGAGGTATTTACAGAATCGGATTTTTACTTAATTAATCGGGCTACAAAGCCACAACTGACAATGGATTATTAATCGTTTGGTTTTACGTCCCCAGTTGATGATGAATTTCTAAAGTATTCGGCTTTATATGTCTTAGCTGATGACGGGTTTCTAAAGCACCCAGCTTCAGAACCCCTGGTTGACGGTTGATATCTTTGACTTTAAGATGTTATTGGGTTCATAAACCCTTTAGAAATGATGCCGTGATTTTGAGGTGCAAGTGCACCTGTAACAAACTGTTATGATACTATATAAAGTAAAAATGTATCACATAATTATTTCACATAACACATTTGAAAGAGTTTGAATTCATCGAAGGTTAGATTTGTTGAAAACGCTCGAATATTTTAGAATTATTTGAATTTCAAAAGACTCGGATTTGCTTTGAAAAAGAGTTTGAACTTTGAATTTTCAAAGGTTTGAAAATTTTGAAATTATTGAATCCCAAATACTCAGACTTGTATTTGAAAAGGTTGTTTGAATTCTCGAAATTTTGATTTGAATTTGGATTGGTTGGAACAGTAAGTCTCCCTTCAGACGCTATTATACGAAATTTTAATGGGTAAGATGATAATGTTGTGAAGAAAAAATTGAGGGAGGAAATAAGAGGGGAAATATGGAACAGTAAGTCTCCCCTAAGATGCTACTATCCTTTTAAGCTTAAGACGGATCAAATCATACCACTTGTGTATATAAGAATGGATACGGGAAAACCAATTTATTTGTCTTATATATACAAGTGTTATGATACATGACCCGTTTAAATTTAAGAGAATACTATCTTAAATGAGAATTTGTGAATATGGAAATGTTTTTTTTTTTTTTTTTTGACAATCGGGTTAACGAGTTCTACAATTTAATAACACGTTTAGCTAACCTTTGAGCGGCTTAATTACAGATTCTAGGAACATAAGCAAAAGAAATACAATGAAATTTTGCCGCGAGATCGGTGATATCGTCAACAGAATTTCTATTCCAATGTTTGAGTTAGAGAAAAATTCAGGACTTGAGTGATAACCTGCAGATTGTGGATGTGGGAAATGGGGCGTTATCCACGGGTTTTCATAAATCGTTTAGAGTCGCCACCGAATTTAAGGAAATCCGGAAACTACTAGAGATTGGATTCGTTGTGAGGGTACGTGTTGGGATGTCCGTTAATAAGACACCCACCCCCGCCCGTTGCAATAATGGCCTCTACTCATGGACCATGATGGCTAATTGGTTAAGACTATAATCGTTATAAAGAATGCAAACACCATTTTAATCCTAACAGGTGAGCTTTGGTTTCTAATCGTTTAATGCATCTAATATACTTTGTCCAAGTGATTTAGCATGTGAGATTAATTTGAACTAAGCTAAGTAAGCATTCACAACATGGCTTGGGGGAAGGGAAGCAATTGGGGCACTACCTATTACAACCCAGATGATTCACGTCGACTCGATGTGCAAACAATTGAATTAAAGATACAACTCGGTCTAATTACAATTGCTAAATGGGACATTACACACACGACTATTCTAGCCCTTGAAAAACGTGCCAAAGGTGAGGTCACGGCTCACATGGACTTCGTCCTTGACCACATCTTCGCTTGTTTCACATTTTCTTTGACTTAATTAGTTAGATACTTCAATATAACTAATTAAAACAACGGTTTTGAAAATCATTTGACTCAAAATAAATAAAGGACACTTGACCCTTATTTAAATTACAAATTACATGACTTGAACGAATAAATTACAATGATTAAATACCACGATTAAATAACAATGACAATTGAAATAAAACCATAATAAATAAACAATAAACAATCGAAACAGAGCAAACATATGGCACGAAGGCCGAGACATACACGGTCCAAACATGGATCAAAATTTGACTATTCTAGTCATCGAGTTCAATAAAATGGATGTTTGACATGCGTGTTTTAACTAGGGAGAAATCGTCATAAGAAAAGATGAATTCATTATATTCATTAAAGAAATTCATTTAAATCCCTATGTGAAAGTTCATGTATGACCTATGAATGTCTAATTCATTTAACATGAATTCTACATATTAAATCCGGCCAAATTACGATTAAGAAAACAATAAAACAGATGAGCAAACATATACATATCGCAACTGAATAAAATTAACTAAACATGCCAACTGAAACAAATATTTCATATTCGAATTAAAACATGCTAATTAAAATTAAACATTAAACACTAAACATTAAAAACATGTTTTATATTTTTAAACCGAATTTATTTCATAAATTAAGTCATAAAAACAAACATGTAACGATCGTCTTAACTTAAACATGCTTATGAATAATAGAAGACAAACAAATACATTAGCATATTAAGACATGTAATTAACATTAATTACTAATCCTAAACAGCACATAAACCATCACTAACATTATAAACATTAAATATTAACATGTGAGACGGTAATTGATAAGACAACGAAATAAAACGAAATAAATAAAAGGCCATTGGGCCGTGATATGCACGTAAAACGAGAAGAGAATGAGTCGGGATTTTGGTGCACCCTCAACTTACATGTAAACTTGGACACTATTCGGATCCCGTATGCAAGCGATGCTAGAAGGCGCGTCTTCGATGAGATTAAACAATTTTCAAAACAATTTAACAAACACTTTTGTTAAAACAATGCACTTCGTGCGGCGGTCTTAAGACGAAGGTTCTGACTTCGTTTCTCAACCAAAATCAAATACGAAAGATGTTTCGGAATATTTGTACTTCGTACTTCAAGAATGTGATAAGAAACAGAAGCAAAAACAACTTAAAAACAATGAAAAACGAACACCAAGACACGCTGTCCAGGCACGCGCGATATAGATTGAATTGTGCAGCGATTTTCAAATGGTGATTGTGACTTCGTTTCTCAATGAAAATTCGTTTTAAAATAAGTTTTAGAATCTTGGTAATCCAAAATTTTGAATTATCACAAGACACCAAAACAGAAAGGAATTTGAAACGATTAAAAACAAGTGAGAACAGGAGCAGTTCGAGAGTTGGGAAAACACGAATAAGAGAGCAAGTTCCTGCTCTAATGTTCATCTAATGTCTTGTATGAACCTTGTACTTTGTTTCTGGGTATGAGAGGAGTTTAGGAGTGATTTTTAAGTGAGGATTGAGAGGTGATAGGTCGGTTCTAACCTATGAAAAAATAAATTCCCTAGCAACAACAATTGAATGTATTATTTAGGGGTCGAATCCACCGTGAGCTCGGTGGTTGCTAATTAGTCGTGATGGATAGAATTTTACCTTGGTTAGTCACAAGTTATGGAGGTTTGATGATTGGTTGATAAATGCAAAGTAAAAATATAAAAGTGCAAACAATAAAATAAAAGATGTCTAGGAAGTTCGGTTCATACATGCAAAT
>VHZZ01020571.1:19660-30134 GCA_009801015.1 Silene noctiflora | reverse complement strand
TATTACTAGTACTACTACTATTACTACTATTACTATTATTATTATTATTATTATTATTATTATTATTATTATTATTATTATTATTATTATTATTATTATTATTTTATTTTATTTTTAAAAACGCAGCCTTTTATTGAGAGATCAAAACAAAGTTTACAAGAAATTGGTTGGCAACCGAGACACAATCTGGGTTCCCACCTCTTAGCTATAACAAAGCTAAGTCGAGTAAAAATAAAAGCAGTCGCTCGCGCCCCGGCATCCTTGGACACAGAAATTTTATGAATCCGTTTAAGCACAGCAATAGCATCCGCCTCCAACTCTCCCAAGGACGAGAAGGAAAAATGCACGAACCCATAGCCGATCGCCGTACACAAGCCCTGATACTTGGCACACTTTCGCCGAGCAGCATCAACCACCACCCGACCAGGAACGAAGTCAGTTATCCCGGACTGAGTCAAGGATTAAGACCCAGTCAGATTCACACACACATCACGCCCTATGTCCGACGAATAAAGCAACAAATCCGCAGGACGCAGTGACCTGTCATGCTCATTGATCAAACCAATATCCACTCCTTACCAGCAGAGATCCCAGAGCGGAAGCAGATATCCACAAGTGTGTCATGAACAATGTTATGACAATGCTTAATACCAACAGCGCCAGCACAAGACATGACATGATCCCCGTAGATATCCCCATCAAGGACCCGAGAGCAAGCAGAGCACGGTCCAGGCACCTAAAACAATGGAATATCCAACCGGTAGCCAAGCACACAGCGGTAAGTCCTCCCGTTCATAGTCTGCCCTAACCCGGAAATAGGGACCGCACAAAGCCAATCAGATGCATGATCACCCTTCTGAGACTTCCACAACACAACTTGTCGAGGAGTCAAAGAGAAAGTTGATTCTGCCGCAGCAGCAATCTTCGTGAAATATATGTATGCCAATTTCTTCATAAGTTTGGGGGTAGCGATCTCACTCGGATTACGCAAAAGGTCGGAACCCGTAACCTCATTAAACACACTGCAAGCCCGTAGGAGCTTAGCCTGCATCAAAATTAGGACCAGGGGCCAGGACACCAGAGGCCCGTAGGAGCTTAGCCTGCAACTCAGCAGACTGCAAGCGAGATGCCAGAAAAGCATAATGGAGAACATCTCCTGCTGCATACACACTAAGCCCGCCAAAAGCAAATGGTAGGGTGGCAAGCCGCCATTGCCAATCATCAAAACTAGGGCCAGGCGTAGTAACAATACGTTCCAAATAAGAACGAAGCGTCGCGTCAAAGGAAAGCTGAGCAGATGCAAAAACAGAAGGTGAACAAGTACGTAAAGCAAAATTAGAGTTTCGAAATACTTGTACATGCCCAAAGTAATAGCAGCTCGCACTGGGGATCATCAATCATAGCAACAGAATCCATAAGCGCGATGATCCTAGTCACTCTCCTCACCACAAGGTCACTACTGAAATCAGGACACACACTCACAGGGCCACCAAGGACTTTGACACCACGCAGCGGCCTAGCAATAGAAGGGGGAAAACACTAGGAAGTCTGCTCCTGGGATCCTCTTGAGGCCAGAAAACCTCGGTTTTACCAACATTAAGATGAAAGCCCGATCGAGGACCCTCTTCCATAATCAGCTCCAAAACCTTCCCCAGAACCAAGGTATCCCCAACAATAGTGCTATCGTCCAAGTACCAGGCCTGTAAAATCAAGTCGAAAGAGTCCCGGATCTTACAAACCAAGGGATGTAACACCAAAGCGAAAAGCAAAAAGCCCAAAGGGTCACCCTGCTGGACCCCCTGACAAGACCATAACCTGTGCTCACCATAGTATAAACGGGCAGGACTAGAATAGAAAAACTCCACCCATCGGGAAAGAACGGGGCAAAGACGGCGAACCTCCCCTAACATGATCTCACGGTCGACCAAGTTAAAAGTATTCTGGAAGTATACCAGAAGCATGGAAAGGCCCACATCATCCCCACGAGCCTCAACAAACCGATTCAAGGAGTGCAAAATAGCCTCTCCTCCACCGGATACCCCGACCCCAAACTGGAGACCAGCAAAATAACCACTCAAAGATGGACCAATCAAAAAAGCACCAACCTTAGAGATAAGCCGTCTCTAAATCGTACCTACAGCAATAGGACGAATACCGCCACCTGGTTTAACAAGTGGGGTTAGCGGAGCACTACCAATGTACTCACCGAGAGCCTGCGGACACCTGCCCTCAAGAAAAAGATTAACCACCCGAGTGATAGAGGTGATCAAATCATCGGAAACAGCAACAGCAGCTCCGCTCAAACAGTCCAAAAGATGTTGGGCACGAAAACCGTCCCTCCCACAAGAAGTGCCACGAGGAAAACCCCTAATCATATCCAAGACAACAGACGAAGACGCAATGAGGAGATGGTGATCAACAGGCAAGGTGGGAGAAGGAACGATGGGATGCTTAACTATCAAGCCGGCTAGAGTATCAACAATGTAAGGAGCAATGCCGGAAGATGAAAGCACACGAACAGCAGCAGTGTAATGACCGTCACAAATCTTCCGCCGACACTGCCTAATATTAAGCTCACTCAAGTCAAGGTCCTCCTCCACACTAAAAGAAAGAGTAACCTCAGCCAAGGTCTCGTGCAGAAGCTGTAAAATGCCACTAGGCACACCCCAAGTACGAATGGCACTAGTAATACTCTCCTCCTAACGCTAACGCCTGACAACATACCTACACTCAAGATTACCAGGGGAGTGGGCCACATTATCTAAGGCCCCCTTTAGAACACGAGAAAACCCAAGACGACACTTAGGAGGGATGGATTTCACAGTACGCAGCCCCTTAGCCAACAATCGATCAAGAGAGGTCACATTTAAACCAACATGGACCGTCACAACCTCAGAAGATAAAGAAGCAGCGGGAGCAGAAGGTCGGGGGAAATCATAAAGAACAAAGTGAACAACACCATTACCACAATCCAGCGCCGCAACAAAAGACCCCCGACCATGTCGACACCTAGAACGATGGGTATGAGTTTTAAAGCAAACCCCCACATAGCCAAATACCCATACGCGTAAAGGTAACCTCAGCATCCAAAAAAACAGACAACGTGGAAAGAGATTAATGCGTGATTACTTGAGCATCCCTAGTGCAATGCCGATCACGAAGGTGAGTGATCAAGGAGGTCCGAACAAGACCATTTCCACCACCATCTTGACACCCACAAAGTCCCACAAAAGGACAATGAAACCGAACAACCTCTGGCATAAAAACGAAGCAATAGGAAACCAAAGCAACCACAAAGAAAAAGAAAAAGGAATGAAAAGCCAAGAGAGACCTACCGCCCAAGATAAAAAGGAACACACATGGCTAAAACCCCAGCAATGCAATGCGTGGTACTCCCCTGCAATGCGTGGACCTTCATGAACAACAACAAACAGCGCGCATGGTGACAGCAGTGAAACCACAGCCAAAACCCACACCCATGCACCACCACTACGACAAAAAATCTGGCCGGACACCCAACCCAGCAGCAACACCAGACCGACACACGCAGTGGTGACAACGGAAAAAGAAAAGAAAAAGAAAGCAAGAAAACAGCAAGATGACAACCACCAGTAACAGCAGTAGCAGCAGCAAATAGCGAGGCAGGGACAACGTCGATCAGAGACTGACGTTAACAAGGTAGGCTACAGCAGGTTGCCGACGGAGAAGAAGCTAAACACCACGCCCGCGAAACCGAAACGAAAGACGACGACGCAAGAACAAAAGTCGACGTTAGCACAAAAGCTCTCACACACAACAATAACGAACAACGGCGTCAGGGTGCCGGGGATGCTGAAGCTAGGCTGCCGGCAGCGAGGGAAATTCTACATGAAAACGAAAACCTTAAACAAACCAATAAAAACAAAACAGAAGGGCAGGAGAAACGCAACCCTAGGGCTAGGGACCAACCACTAGGGCACACGACCGGCGTTGTGAGGTCCGGTGGTCGGCGCTAAGCGGTGGTGGCAGGCGGCAAGCGGCGGCCGGTGGCAAAAAGGATGCACGCACACAGAACCCTCGCAATCGCAAATTGCCTCTCTCTCCTCACTATTATTATTATTATTATTATTATTATTGTTGTTGTTGTTATTGTTGTTATTATTGTTGTTGTTATTGTTGTTGTTGTTGGTGGTGGTGGTGGTGGTGGTGGTGGTGGTGGTGTTGTTGTTGTTGTTGTTGTTATTGTTATTATTATTATTATTTTGCAAGAAAGGTATTTCTCATATATTTCATGCAAAGAGGAGTACATGAGTTTCTTGCAAGTAAAACAACCTCTAAGAAATAGAACTTATGAGTCCACTATCTATAAAAAGGAAACACTAATTATCTAGTCAGCACTTATAGTTCCTATAACATTTGGATAGACATTTTCATTTACATCATTTAGTAGGAGAGTATGAACTGTATATTGTATCTCAGCTAGCAAAGTTTGAGCACTGTGTTCCTTCCCTTCAAAAACTCTAATATTTCGTTCATGCCAGAGGTGAGCAACAAGACAACCCAGACTGCAAGTAAGCCATTTAGTCCTCCAATGTTTACGTTTGGATCTCTTATTTGCCCAAATGAGTAGGCAAGGTAAACTCTGACTGGTTAGAGGAGTGTGAAGCCATTGTTTAACTGATGCAAGCAGATTTGCAGAGTAAGGACAACTGAAGAAATTATGGTGTGTGCATTCTGCAGCTGCCTTGCAAAGAACAGACCTGATCACCAGGTAAAGTCCTCTTCGAGTTAGCTGATCTATTGTGGCCAGCTTCTGTCGAACAGCTATCATGAGAGTGATTTTATTTCTAGCCACCATGGTACTCTTCTGGATGGCTTTGTACATGCGGTGACCTGTGGCTCTCGTTCGAATTGAATTATAAGCAGTGTTAATACTAAATTTTTGGCCTTTAATGGTGCATTGTGCAAGGAGAGTCTGAACCCCCTGTGTACCTCTTATCTGATGAATGTACTTGTCTCTAGTTGCAATGAGACCTTGAATACATTCAGGATAATGCTCTTTGCTCTGAATATGCCAAATGGAGTCCTGATATATAACATACCTCCCTATTCCCAAGGTACACACATGCTCTACCAACTTTTAAACACATATTTCCTATGGCCATTATCCTTCCCCCAAAAGATATCACTGCTGAGATGGTTTATACCCCTAATGATTGACTGAGGTAAAAGCATACCAGTGCACCAGAAGTTACATAAACCAAACACAACAGAATTTAGAACTTGAATCCTCCCTGCATAGGAGAGGTATTTAGTTGAGTATTTACTTGCAAGGCCTTGGATCTTGAGCAAGAGACTGTCATACATTACAGAGGTGAGTTGAGAAGAATGAATAGCCAATGCCAGGTACCTTAAAGGAAAGACTCCTTTTAATCCCACTGTATTCAGGATTAGAGTTTTGATTGTGGAGTTAACTCCTCCAAAAAATGCCTCAATTTTTTCAAGGTTGGCAGTGAGTCCTAACCACTTGGAAAAGACTGCAAGGTAGTATTATAATTACTACTACTACTACTACTACTATTTATTATTATTTTTGCAAGAAAGGTATTTCTCAGATATTCCATGCGAAGAGGAGTACATGAGTTTCTTACAAGTAAAATAAACTCTAAGAAATACAACGTATGAGTCCACTATCCATAAAAAAGAAACACTAATTATCTAGTCAGCACTTATAGTTCCTATAATATTTGTATAGACATTTTCATTTACATCATTTAGTAGGAGAGTATGAACTGTATATTGTATCTCAGCTAGCAAAGTTTGAGCACTGCGTTCCTTCCCTTCAAAAACTCTAATATTTCGTTCAGGCCAGAGGTGAGCAACAAGACAACCCAGACTGCAAGTAAGCCATTTTTTCCTCCAATGTTTAAGTTTGGATCTCTTATTTTCCCAAATGAGTAGGTAAGGTAAACTCTGAATGGTTAGAGGAGTGTGAAGCCATTGTTTAAGTGATGCAAGAAGATTTGCAGAGTAAGGACAACTGAAGAAAATATGTTGTGTGCATTCTGCAACTGCCTTGCAAAGAACACCCCTGTTCACCAGGTAAAGTTCTCTTCGAGTTAGTGACAAGGGTTTAGTTGTATCGCCTTAATCAAATTAAACCTAAATTAATACTAACAATAGCTAGAGGTAAGTCAGGGTCGAATCCACGAGGAGGCGGTGTATTCTATTTGCTAAAGTCTAAGTCTGTTTTAAAAGTAACAATTTTGAGCAGTTGATTGGATTAACTAAACTAATTGCAAGATAAATAAAAGACGAAATCAATAATATAAAAGAGTCTAGGGATCAAGTTGTCTAGTTCAGTTCTCCGGGGTGATGATTTAACTAATTAATTGAGCAGTTATGTTTTTTAAGGTCATATGATTGGTCAATTCTAATATGCCCTTTAGATTAAAACTTAACATGCGGTCGCTATAATTAAGTCAGTCTATTCAATTGTCGCAGCCTATACTAGTTTTAACCCAGACGGCGAAAATCCTACTTTGAAAGACTAATTAACTAATCCTGGCCAGTAATTAATCAACTAAATTCAGGACAACAATTGAACAACAACTAAAAGCAATTTAACAATCAATTCATTAAGATAAACCTCTTCTAACAACCTAGATCCCTTTTACCCTATATAATAAATTAGCACTCATAAATCTAACAAGAACAAATAATAATTGAGTACATAATTAAAATAAATAGAAGGGGAGAAAAACTTAGTCTTGAATTAAACTTAAAAGGATAACATGTAACGTTTACGAAACCAGACGCCTAAAAGCCTAACGTCCTAAAAAAAATAGAGATAAAAAAAAACAAAAATTAAAACCTAATATCTCCTTTTATAATCGTACGTACATCCTTCTTTTATGTTCTAAAACAAATACGGAGTACTTGTTTAAGCACAAAGGCCAACAAGTTAGGCCCACTTCTTTTCTAAAAGACCGGTACAATCGGCCTAATACACAAAAACAAAGTGGTTTTGGTCTCTTTGCTAGTCATATGAATCTTATCACAATATCACCATGGTTCTTTGGGCTTTGAGTATTTTGATGTCATATGTTGATCAGTTCCTTGATACACTTAACTTTCTAGCACTGTTTTGTTGGTGAAAACCGTCTTCCTGCAAATAATTAAACAATATCGTAGCAAACTGCTAAAGGAAGAAATATATTATAAATCATGCTAAAAATGCCGACAATTAGCTTAATCTTTGAGGAAATAACTATATAAAATATAGATAAAATATGCACTTATCAAACTCCCTCATGCTAGACCTTTACTCGTCCTCGAGTAAACTCAAGAGGCAAAACAAGACAATAGAAAACAAGGTCTAACTAGTGACAAAATACGAGGAAACCGAGGAATAATCCAACCAAGGTTTTCGAAAAGAAATTAAACATAAGTTCAAAATCATTTTAATTTCGAAATAGAGTTGGATCACAAATTAGTAAGCAAGAACAATCACCCTAACAAATCCGTCAAAATATCATGTAATGTGCATAAGTGGTCATTCATTCTTACCACAAACCGTCTAGACAAGAAATAAACCGGTGACCATCACTTTAGGGAATGTAAATGCGGAAAATCACTCACTCTCAATGTGTCCAAGTGATGAGGACACGGGTCACACATATAAACTAAGCCTAAACTTGCCTTCTAATACATGTCAGGAGGACTTTTATAAGTTGTAACGGGGCTAGGGGTTAAAGGGGAGAAGGTGGATGAATTTATGGAAATGTGGTGTTAAAGAGTAAGAGCTAGAGAAGACAATTAATTCTCGGCCAAAGAATAAATGCAAAAATCTCCAAACTACTCTTCGTAAGAAATATAACACAAACTCCATTTTGTTAACAAAATCTCCATCATATAGGACATTCACCTCCATTTGAAATGAAACTTAAACCTGATTTATTGACCAATACTATTACATATATGACTTTTTTTTTTCTGCTTTCTTTTTCTTTTTTCTTTCTTTTTTTTTCCTTTTTTTCTTTTTTCTATTTTTTTTTTCTGAATTTTAATTTCTTCTATTTTTTTTTCATATTATGATTTTTTCACTTTTTTTTTCTTTTCCGATTCTTTTCAAATAAGATATCAGCCCACTTTATATACCAAGTGTTCATCAAAATCACCATCAATTACTCTACCATGCTTCGCTTGTATCATACCTTCAATTAAACCGAGAAAAACAAACACTTCACTAGCCCTTACTTGGGTAGGAGAATGTGGGAAAACAGGTTAAAATATCAGGTAATAAAGAAACAAGGCTAAGGCTCAAAGGGGTAGCAAATAAGAAATATTAAATTCGGGACTGCTATTTGGCTAATGTAGCTCATAAATTAACAAATAAATGCCTCTATCACTCATGTAATCTTAATGGCAAGTACTAATCCTATGATCACTCATGAAAGAATTAGATTGGCATGGATGTCCCAATCTTATTTGGCTTATGTGATCTCACGACTTTTTGGTCACACGGTTATATGTCACAAGTCTAGTCAAACCATCTTACCACAAACAATGTCACAAGATAAGCGCAAAACAATTATTTATCGAACTATCAAGGGTGAAAACGTCTCACAAACATCATGTGATCAAAATACGAAACAATTTGCAAGCAATTTGTTTTGAAGTAGTAGTAACTCGATCAGATTATGCTCATGTTCCCCCATGAATTCGCCATGTGTTGACAATTTTTTTTTAAACTTCAGTATATTCACCGGATTCAAGTTCAACCATCAGCAACCATCCAATATTAGTAATCCCTCCCCCATACTTGAATAATGCAATGTCCTCATTGTATGCAAACATTAAATGAATGATAGGACAACAAAAGAAGGAGAAGGAAACGAGCTCACCAAATRAATAATAAGAGGCGTGAGGAATCCAGCTCTCAGCGAAGCAGATGTCAGTCGGTGTGTCGTCACTCGTCAGGAACCGAGTATGGATACCGACAGAATCCGCCATTGAACGTCATGGAAGCGTAGATAAGAACCTAAGTGACTCAACGCATCCAAACTGTCTTGATATAACAGAAATCAAGACAGCCCCTCACAATTCTCAAAGCAATGTAGCAGGAAATTCGCACCGTAATTTAGCTTGGACCTACAGTGACCCCATCAAAATGCACCATATAGAGCCAAACCTCTGAACATGGAGATGCTCCATATTTTCCATCATCTAGCTCATGACTTGGAGCATAGTCGTACCCATTACCTAAAATAGCCGCTTCTAAAACATCCACTTGAGCTTCCCAAGATACACTTGCAAAAACCTCTAAACATGGTTCGCAATCCAATTGGTCTAAAACAAGGAATTCAGAAGAAAACTCTTTCAAAAATCATCCATTAAATCCTCTTCGTAGGTGTATATGAGTAAAATATGAGAACGGTCCCAAAGAACTGAGTTCCTGAGACAAAAGACAAACTAAGTAAAAACAAACAGAAAATTGTTGCCTCCCTGGCAACGGCGCCAAATTTGACAAGGGTTTAGTCATATCACCTTAATCAAAATAAACCTAAATAACTACTAATAATAGCTAGAGGTAAGTCAGGGTCGAATCCATGAGGAGGCGGTGTATTCTATTTGCTAAAGTCTAAGTCTGTCTTAAAAGTAACAATTTTGAGGAGTTGATTGGATTAACTAAACTAATTGCAAGATAAATAAAAGACGAAATCAATAATATAAAAGAGTCTAGGGATCAAGTTCACTAGGTCAGTTCTCCGGGGTGATGATTTAACTAATTAATTGAGCAATTATGTTGTTTAAGGTCATATGATTGGTCAATTCTAATATGCCCTTTATATTAAAACTTAACATGCGGTTGCTATAATTATGTCAGTCTATTCAATTATCGCAGCCTATACTAGTCTTAACCCAGACGGTGAAAATCCTAGTTTGCAAGGCTAATTAACTAATCCTGGCCAGTAATTAATCAACTAGATTCAAGACAACAATTGAACAACAACTAAAAGCAATTTAACAATCAATTCATTAAGATAAACCTTCTAACAACCTAGATAATAAATTAACACTCATAAATCTAACAAGAACAAATAATAATTGAGTACATAATTAAAATAAAGAGAAGGGAAGAAAAACTTGGTCTTGAATTAAACTTAAAAGGATAACATGTAACATTTACGAAACCAGCCGCCTAAAACCCTTACGTCCTAAAAAACTAGAGATAAAAAAAAAACAAAAAACAAAAATTAAAACCTAATATCTCCTTTTATAATCCTACGTACATCCTTCTTTTATGTCCTAAAACAAATATGTCCTAAAACAAATACGGAGTACTTGTTTAAGCACAAAGGCCAACAAGTTAAGCTCACTTCTTTTCTAAAAGCCCGGTACAATCGGCCTAATACACAAAAACAAAGTGGTCTTGGTCTCTTTGCTAGTCATATGACTCTTATCACAATATCACCATGGTTCTTTGGGCTTT
>VHZZ01020567.1:9067-25921 GCA_009801015.1 Silene noctiflora | reverse complement strand
AAACTCAGAAGTAGCCAAATCTTATTATTTTCCTGTGTCATGTTTGCAATGGGAGAAGCTAATTTCTTTTATGATTCATTGATTTCATTCAAAACAAAGACGACAAGTAGTAAAATAATTATATCATGACAAATCTACGAAAATATAAACTCATTTTTTCTTCTGAAAACTAGAATTCAAACCTTTTTTTCCTCTGAAAAGTACGGAGTAAAATTCATGAATATTCAGAACGCATTTGCTCTTGTATGAGATAGTCTCACATTTGATAGTGCGATCAACCCAAATACCTATGTTTCTCATTCATTATATGGTTAATGATTGGCATCGGGTGTAGAGATTATTTCATATAAATTTTTGTGTTTAACAAAATAAGGTTCAAGTGATGAAGACCAACTACAATTGAGCAAAGGCGAAATTTACAGAGATCAGGGAACAAGGGTCTTACAGAGAACTTGATGGGCTGTGATCCGCTTCTTTGGGTCCCTTGCAAGCATTCTTTTAACCAAATCTTTAGCACTATCTGATATACTAGGCCATGGTTCAGATATAAAGTCAAGATCGCCTTTTAAAACTTGCTCAAATATCCCTTGCTCCGACTCTGAAACAAACACGAAGTAATGCACCAGTAATATAAGTTACGATGCAAGAAAACAGAATTTGGAAAGGAAAAAACATAGAGCTCTACCGTCCCAGAAAGGAGGTACTCCACTTAGTAAGATGTAAATGATCACACCAGCACTCCAGACATCACATTCTTGTCCATAAAATTTTCTCAATACTTCAGGCGCGACATAGTAAGGACTTCCCACTACATCTGTGAATGATTCACCTGTGGCAGCAACATCCGATAGATGTCAAATATTAAGAAAATGATCTCTAAATCATCACTTGATGCCTCCAACAAGGCTTCCACCAAACTTATTCCCCTATGTTATCTAAATGACTCTTCATATAATATATTACCTCGCATACATGTGTCTGACACTCAATACTCCGACAAGGGTATTATTACTTGGATACTTGTGTTTAAACCAGGGCATGAAAATCTTCAACAAACTAGCAGAGGACATCACTTACCTGCGCTGAAGACTTCTAACCAAATCTATGTAACATTACTGATACCTCAGTAATTAGATAGCAAACAACTTACTATGTACTCTGTATAATTTACTCTCAATTGTATTTCCTGACACTTTCGTATGTATCCATATGACAGTCATCGTAGTAGAATTAAAGTCAGCAAGCAAAACTCTTTTCATTTGGATAGAAGAGGCGACAGGCGACATCCCAGTATGTACTAGAAACTAGAACTACAAGTCATAGCTCTGTCCTATCCCATAACACAACATTCATGATGTTTCACCAGCAAGGGAAATGTTTAGTCGGTGTGGTTTTTGGCAACTCCATACTGCTAAGAATGCTCTCTCCGTCTCAATCTTTGTTTATCTTCTTTACTTTTTGTGGGATTTGAGAGATATTTTAATTAAAGGTAAATAAATGATTGAAACGAAGGGAATATTAATGCTAGACTACAAATCCTCAAATTGCTTTAACTCTAAACTCCTAACATACACATATGGAGTATTAAATAACACAAGTCCTACATTACCATACTCCACCTATTACGAAACCGTCTCACATTATAAATAATAATAATGGCAACAAAACATCAACACATACCTGGCCTAAAAAACACAGAAAGACCAAAATCAATAGTCTTAAGAGCAGAATCTTCACTATCATCAACAAACAAGAAATTCTCAGGCTTTAAATCTCTATGCATAACCCCTAAAGAATGACAACCTTCAACAACACCAACAATCACCCTTGCTAACTGGGCCGCCTTCCTCTCCGTATAATGCCCTCGTTGTATTATCCTATCAAACAACTCTCCACCCGCACACAACTCCATTACCACATGTACGGCTACCGCGTCCTCGTACGCTCCAACTATCTCTATCACATTCGGCTGCCCTCCTAAATGGTGCATTATCTGAATCTCCCTACGAACGTCCTCTACGTCCTCGGACGTCGTAAGTTTCCTCTTTGCGATGGATTTACACGCGTACGACTTCCCAGTCGACTTGTCTACGCAAAGGAATGTCGTCCCAAATTGGCCTTGCCCTAACTTGCGACCCAAGGAATATGATTCCTTGATGTTTTCGGTTTTACGTCCAAGGACCGAGTCTACGCTGAGGCCCATGCTAGACGCACGTCGTACGTGGGTTGGTTTTTTAGGGGAGGGTGGCATGGTCATTTGTTCGGGTGGTGCAGATTTAGAGGCAGCGTCGACGTTGGTGGTGGTTGTGGTGGTGGCGTCGGTTTCTGGTGGACGTGATCGCCATACGGCTGCGGAGACGGATTGTAGGAAGCCGGTTTTACCCGGAGCTGTAGGACCTGCGCATGTATTACCCATGCAAAAAGTAGGTTACGTGATCTAATGATTAATTAGAGATGATTATTAGATTTAGTAATCATTTGGGTGATTAATGTAATATTGATTAATTGTAATTTGGAGTTTAGAAAGAAAATTGATGGAGTGATCTAAATAGAATGTGTAGGGTTCATGTGGATAATTGACGATTGATTTGCAAGTGAGAGTGCATGGGTGAAGAATGATGATTGCATGTAAATTCAAGATTGAAACATTTCTGCTGAAGATGTTGTTTATGCCTAATTTTGATTACCTTTTTTTCCCCCTTCTTGTGATATGTTCTTTAAAATTGACCGTAAGTTAGTTAGCATTAGATCCACTTGGAAACAAATTCTAAAACATTTCATCTAATCAAAAATTTGAAATGGTCACGTATTATCTCCATCCCCCGTTTTTTTTAAGAAGGATTTAGACCAAACTAATTTGCAATTTAAACCTTATTTTAAAAAAAAAAAAAAAAAAAAATTATGTTTGTGTGAAAATAAGCACAATACCGTAAGTATCCTGAAAGTCGTAACTATTCCCGTATACTTTGTAATCCACCGTTTAATATAAGGGTTTGAGTCACTGTTGTAGATGCGTAATTTAATAAACAGCGCTAGGTGATGAATGGTATAATTCTCAAACTTAAACACAGGAATCTCCAATGATACTTATATATCAAGAAAGATCCAATAACACAACATCGACTAAAGTCTTCACAAGAATACCTGTGGATGCTAAATTACAAACTGAGGGATTGATAATAGATTACCTCCATGGTCGGATGAGGTCGTCGTGCTAAGTCTAAAGCTAATGCTAATCTAATCTACGATCTAAAGATAGACTAAGTTGTAGTTGTAGTTGTTTGAGTTGTGTCATGTTGCTTGGACGAACGCCTCCTTTATATAGGCAATATCCGACTCCTTTATAACTACTCCTTAGTGGGGAGGCGGTTGAATAACTGCCGAGTCTTCGTGAAACTTCATTCAATCGCTTGATATAGGCAATATCAGACTCCTTTATATAGGTTTATTTAATTCTAAACCTTTGGACGCTGAATCATTTTCCAGGTTAAGCGCTTTGTCGGTTTAGGCCTATTATGCCAAAATCCCAACTTCTTATCCACAACCACTTCAATTTGGAGAAAATATGGAGAATCATAAAAGATTCATTAGAACCGAACACAAACAAAGGATTTAAATTCTCCTTATTGTCTTGGCAAGGCTACAAGTCTTTACCTCCCTTAAACACACCTTTTGCATGCTTTCTTGAAACAATTTCCATAGAGACCATTTTTAAGAAAACAGATTGAGAAAAAGCAAAACTGAATTTCACTTTGTGCACAAAGCGTCATACTTATATACCCTAAGAGACTCAACCGTTTTCAAATCCGAGGTGCAAATGACTTCCCCAAAATTACAACCTATTCACATTCCGTTTTCTTGATTATTCCCTAGAATTCTGGTTCTCTTTTTAATGCAAATGATCCCTTATCGTATTAAATTAAATGAAGGAATGTACATCATTGGGAACTCTACACAAGCTTATATTATGTTGATAACATATGAAATGATTTTTAAGAACGATCCCCAGCGCTAAGCTTCCGTGATTCCTGCCTTCCCGAAGTAAATTGCAATACTTCATCTTTGTTGAAGTTATCCCCATCAATCACAATGGGAGAAGACTCATCATCCCCTTCTGAATTTTTGTCTCGAAACTCTGCATGATAGAACGCTCGTTCCTCGACATTTTTGAAATTTAAACAGCCACAATTGTTAACTATTTTTCTTCCATTCCTTTATGGTTTTAATCATCCATAACTGAGCATCATCCTGCTCATAAGTTAAACTAAGCTTGTACGCCCAATCTACTCCTGGACTCTCAGGATCAAAGGCAAACATCCAAGCCCAGCAACGACATGTTCTTACCACTGCCAATTTTACTGAAGAGACAACTTCTTGAAGACCCTTTTCATCAACGGTTTCTTTCCTAAAACCTTGTTGAAATAAGGAACATATCTCTATCTCTCTATCTCTCTCTCTCCCTCTCTCTCTCTCTCTCTCTCTCTCTCTCTCTCTCTCTCTCTCTCTCTCTCTCTCTCTATCTCTCTCATAATTCGAGATGAGGGTCTAAGAATTTGCAATCTTTTCTTCATGAAATCTCTAACAAATCTTATTTTATCGGCGGTTACCAATGATAAGATTCTTTCACAATTGAAAGGCGAAAAAGAAGAAGAAGATTGATGCTCAGAACCGAGAAAGATTTGTGACCGTAAACATACTTCTTAGACTCAAACTAAAGACAGGAGCAAGCATAAAGAATTTTTTTCAACCGAGCCATCCTAAGAAAAAGGCAAGAAAATTCAAACAAGAGCCAACCTGTTACCCAGACTGCGATGGATAGTCCCCTTTCTTCTATGGTAGCGTCGGTAAAATAAATCCTCCTTCTATGCTTTCAACTCTGATTAGATTTTGGGAGAACCCAAGACATGAGAGAGAGGTTTGAAAAAAAGAAAAACGACTCAGAGCACTCTACTGCATTTAACTTGCGTAGAACAAGAGGGTGTGAACCACATTTACCGAACAGTTTTGGGATGAAGACAGATCAAGATCTTCCCATTATTTCTTTTTGCGAGAAGTGCATCCAACAGAATCTCTGAACGTGCATTCTTTATCCTATAGCTGACGACGTTTAGCATATGAGGCAGGGGAACGAGCTTTCTTAGGCTAGCTAGTGGACTTGTTTTCAAACCTGTTGCTGGACGGAACTTTCTTGTCTCTTTCTTTGACTGTGTCTTCGTTACCCCATAGCTTTATATATAGGAGCACTTTTCGGTGGCTTATACATCAATATAGATTTTGCCTCAAGTTACCGCCGCTTGCTCATAGTAGATAGGAACTCCCGCCCAGAAAGAACGTTGGCCGAGGTTCGATTGGTCTACTGTTTGCCCCATGAAGCGACTATGCTTCACTATAAGTATGGACATGGGCCACCCACGCCGCGCGTACCCGCGCGTTACTAGAGTTTGAGGGGGCAACACTTCTCCCACGAAACTTTGTGTTGACAAAGCACGTCATGGGCCGTTACCGATTTGAAAGGCATGAAACCGGTGAATGGTTTGAACAAGCCTGCATTTGAGGAGTCGCCACCAATTTTTGTGGATAATTGAATCCGTTCGAATATTTCGTGTCATGTCAAGACACAAAGTAGTGACATAAACACTAAGAAATTTGTCGTCCTTAGCATTCCATGTCTAGAATGACCTCGCGATGCCAATAAACACTGGTGTTCATAGATATCTGAGTAAGGGGTGAGGGTACGTATTAGGAAGCTCATACTAGAACACCTAATCCCGCCCGCCTCGATAGCGGCCTATACTAATGATCAGGGAATGGTCATTTATACTCGATTTGTCATTAGTTATATGCATGCAATGTAACACATAATTGATTAATCCTAACATGTGAATAAAATTAAGTCGGTCGACAAATAAATTTAGCAAGTAATTGGGTCCAAGTGGATATTTTACATTCTTTTACATGTGAGCAAGCCATATAAACAAATCATGAAATAAATAAAATTACATGGAAATAAAATTACAATAGGATAAATAAATCCGTGCCGTAAATACGCCTTTAAAAGGGTTAAAAGAATTAAAATAAAAGAAATAAGACACGTCGAAACAGTGATAATACGAATAATAGTTAATTATAAACTAATTATAAAACTACGTCAGAACGAGACGAGTTCAGAGGCAGAAGCCAACACAGAACAGGCGCAGTACGTGTTGCGCCTTCTGGAAGAGGCGCATCACTTTGTGCGACTGTTCTCGAGTTGGACTCTGACTGTGAAAGTCAGACTCGTGTTTTGGTTAATATTCGTTGGTTAATTTAAACATGTTATTAATATTAAAGTCGAATTGAAGTGATTAACAGATTGTACATGAATAAAAGACCTTCGTAAAGCAAAAAACATGCATCAAAGTCGGATTCTAACTATTTGATATGGGGAAATCGAATCATTAAAAATTTGGGCTTGAATAAGATGACAAAAACCCACAAATAATGAATTATAAGGGATTCATGTCAAAATAGGAACTTAAAATAATTTGAAAACTGGAATTTTATGAAAGAAACGAATTAAAGCGAAAAAAGGAAAGAAACAGCTGGTACTCGAGGAAGAAAAACAGCTGGTACTCGAGGAAGAAGAAGAAGAAGAAGAGCAGCAACAGATAAGCAGCTCCTGGAAGAGGCGCATCAGATGCTGCGACTATTCCAGAAGGCACAACTGCTATTGCAATTATTCTCGACAGTCTTTCCCTGCTAATCCGTAAAAAAGGTTTGAAAATTTATGATTTTGAAAGCGTGTTTACGGCATGTACTCTTACGTAATTATAAATACATAAATAAAATACAAATGAGATTTACACCCTCAGACTTACATGTTGCGAAGCGAAAATGACTTAATTCGACGAATGTAACGAAGATGCCCTTTAAAAGGATTTTGGAAAAAAACGAGTTTGAGTGATTAATTAAGTGTAGTGGTCAAGTTGGTAGGTCTATGCAAAATGTGACTGGTACCTAGAATGATCTAGGCTTACGTGGTCAAGAACGTTCAAGCATGTAGGCATCGTATTAAAGGCACGTGATCTTAGAATGCAAAGAGAGAGAAGAGAAGGGGCGGCTCTCGCGTGAAGAATATGTGAAGCGGGGACATCTATTTATACTAATCACGAAGTGAGAGTTTTGGAAGGATTAAAATACGGAAAGAATACAGGAAAATCTGGAAGCTGCTGGAAACAAGCTCAGAAAGAGGTGCAGCAGGCTTTACGCCTTGTTCTGGAGCTATTTCTCTTCCAGTAGCAGAGATTTCCGTGTGTTCAGAATTTGGAAAGGTTTTGTTTTCCTTATTTCGTCAAAATAAGATATTTTCAAAATCTTAAGAATATTTGAGATATTTTAGGATTCTTAAAAATATCCCGACGATTTGAGACGGTTTTTGAGAAAATGACGACAAGTTCTGAAAATGAAGACGATTTTTGACTCGAACTCCAAATGTACTCTATTTACTGCCAAAACGACCATATCGGTGCGTATATGACAATAAAGGGGTTGACACGACTATTTAGGAAATCCTTTGACATCAAATTAAGAGAATGTCGAAATAACGCTTCGTGTATTAAACATGCGGTCCAATCATCATCGAGTGTTTGACGAGAGGGTGAAGAAATGAGGTATCTATAGAGCCCCCACTTTGACTAAGGCTTGGACAAGGCGAAAGTCAAAGTATAGCTCTCATGTCAATCGAGGATTACAACCTGAAGACTATGGCGATGCGAAGCAGTTAAAGAGGACTGAACCAATGACCTGTTGTCGGGAACATTTTAGAGTTTGTCGACTTCCGGGGAGGGTCTTTTAAAGTCTAGTAAACTACGTGGGAAAACTCGCCAGCCATAAGAATAAATCATACCTGAAACCTTCTTTCTTGAGATGTTTCCGGAGGTGCATAGGAGCTGAGGGATAAGACTGATGCATAGGAGCTGAGGGATAAGACCTAAAGGATATGTAAGGATTTGTGCTAGGGTGTGAGACCTAAAGGAAAACATCGATGGGATGGAGGCCAAATATAAGTTCAACCAAAGGGGTAACCAAGGTCAGGGGTGTAAGAATTTTAAAGGAGTATGATCCTAGGAAATGCTTAACAGATTGTACATGAATAAAAGACCATCGTAGAACAGAAAACATGCATCAAAGTCGGATTCTAATGATTTGATATAGGGAAATCGAATCATTAAAAATCCGGGTTTGAATAAGATGACAAAAACCCACAAGTATTGAATTATAAGGGATTCAAGCCAAAAAAGGAACTTAAAATAATTTGAAAAATGGAATTTTGTGAAAGAAACGAATTAAAGAGAAAAAAGGAAAGAAACAGCTGGTACTCGAGGAAGAAGAAGAAGAACAACAACAACAGATAAGCAACCCCTGGAAGAGGTGCAACAGATGCTGCGACTATTTCACAAGGCACAACTGCTGTTGCAATTCTTCTCGACAGTCTTTCCTTGCTGATCCGTCAAAAAGGTTTAAAAACTTATGATTTTGAAAGCGTGTTTACGGCATGTACTCTTACATAATTATAAACACATAAATAAAATACAAATGGGATTTACACCCTCAGACTTACATGTTGCGAAGCGAAAAATGAGTTAATTCGACGAATGTAATGAAGATGCCCTTTAAAAGGATTTTAGAAAAAAACGAGTTTGATTGATTAATTAAGTGTAGTGGTCAAGTTGGTAGGTCTATTAAAAACGTGACTGGTACCTAGAATGATCTAGGCTTGTATATGAACTCTAGGGAAACTAGGGTATACGAACCTAGGCTTTATAAGGTATAGGAACCAGAAAAAGTGTGGGAACTCTATAGGGAACGTAATAAAGGCAGGAACGTTTGGAACCGCCGAGGGAGTGGTAACAAAGGAAAGAACGTTTGGAACCGCCAAGAAATTAGTTTGCATTGTTTTGAAGCAAATTTTGTTTATCGAGAAGTGAAAAGGATGTAACCCTGTAGTGAACTCTTGTTGGGGCAATTTAATCCGCTGGGGAGCATATCGACGATTAGGAATATCTTGATCGTTAGGGAGGAGCCTTGAGCATTTATATGGATAATACTGCTAGGGGTGACTTAACTGCCGCCGGGGAGTGTGTAGTCTTTGGATGTGACTAGAGAAAATGAGGGATCGGGTGAAGCGACCTGTTGGAGCGAGCTTCATAATTTCTGCATGGTTAGTGGCCACACAAACAATCTAATAGGAAAATAGCACATAAGCACTTAAGCAATTAGCACGTGATCTTATGGAAGAGAGCAAATAAGTTTTAGAAACTCTTTTCTTTAATAAATTGTATTTGTTACTTGTAATGTGTTATGCATATCGAATGGGCTTTAGACACATGACTGACACGTCATAGACCCTATGGACGTAGGCTGATAAACTGACGTACGTAATACAAATTTATTTAAGAAGCAACACGGGGACGACTCCGACAGATTTTGCCTAATTATGCGTAACCCTAGCCAATTATGAATGACAACGCGTATCAGTTCCTAAGATAGAGGATCTGCCAGTGATGGGCAAATAAAGGTATGACATGAGCCATGGATTAGCTGTTTACTTGGATATCTTTCGCCACTGTTTTTTGTAGTGAGGCATGATGACATGGAGAATCGATCTAAGACCTTTGTCATCGTCCGGACCGAGCATTAGCTTGACTTAAATGAGACTCGAGGAATAAAAGGAAGAAATAAATGAAGGGTAGCGTCTCGGAAAAGAAGCCCCCTAGGATGAGAAGAAGACTCGGGTATTATGTAAAAGCAAATTGGGCGACGACCTAAAGACGAAGCCCCTAGTATAGAGAGGTAAAATGGGTGGTTATAACGTTTAGGATGGTTGAAAGGTCGATAACTAAGGTTGAAAGTTGATGGATGGAGTGGTTGTGTCCTTGTTGGAGGACTGTCTACGTATTCACGTAGAGTAAAATCAAACCAGACGAATGTAACGAAGATGACTTAATTCGACGAATGTAACGAAGATGCCCTTTAAAAGGATTTTAGAAAAAAACGAGTTTGATTGATTAATTAAGTGTAGTGGTCAAGTAGGTAGGTTTATGAAAAACGTGACTGGTACCTAGAATGATCTAGGCTTACGTGGTCGAGAACGCTCAAGCATATAGGCGCCGTAGCAAAAGGCACGTGATCTTAGAATGCAAAGAGAGAGAAAAGAAGGGGCGGACACTCGCGTGAAGAATATGTAAAGCGGAGACCTCTATTTATACTAATCACGAAGTGAGAGTTTTGGAAGGATTAAAATACGGAAAGAATCCAGGAAGATCTGGAAGCTGCTAGAAACAAGCCAAGAAAGAGGTGCAGCAGGCTGTACGCCTTGTTCTGGAGCTATTTTTCCTCCAGCAGCAGAGATTTCTGCGTTTTCAGAATTTGGAAAGGTTTTGTTTTCCTTATTTCGTCAAAATAAGATGTTTTCACAATATTATGAATATTTGAGATATTTTAGGATTCTTAAAAATATCCCGACTCAGATTTGAGACAGTTTTTGAGAAAATGACGACAGGTTCTGAAAATGAAGACGATTTTTTACCCGAACTCCAAATGTACTCTAATTACTGCCAAAACGTCCGTATCGGTGCGTAGATGACAATGAAGGGGTTGACACGACTATTTAGGCAATCCTTTGGCATCGAATTAATAGAATATCGAAATAACGCTTCATGTATTAAACATGCGGTCCAATTATCATCGAGTGTTTGACGAGGGGGTGAAGAAATGAGGTATCTGTAGAGCCCTCACTTTGACTAAGGCTTGGACAAGGCGAAAATCAAATTATAGCCCTCATGTCAATCGAAGATTACCACCTGAAGACTATGGCGACGCGAAGCGGTTCAAGGGGACTGAACCAAGGACCTGTTGTCGGGAACATCTTAGAGTTTGTCGACTTCCGGGGAGGATCGTTTAAAGTCTAGTAAACTACGTGGGAAAGCTCGCCAACCATAAGAAGAAATCATACCTGAAACCTTCTTTCCTGAGATGTTTCCGGAGGTGTATAGGAGCTGAGGGATAAGACCGGTGCATAGGAACTGAGGGATAAGACCTAAAGGATATGTAAGGATTTGTGCTAGGGTGTGCGCCCTAATGGAAAACATCGATGGGATGGAGGCCAAATATAAGTTCAACCAAAGGGGTAACCAAGGTTAGGGGTGTAAGAACTTTAAAGGAGTATGATCCTAGGAAGTGATTAACAGATTGTACATCAATAAAAAACCGCCGTAGAACAGAAAACATGCATCAAAGTTGGATTCTAATGATTTTATATAGGGAAATCGAATCATTAAAAATCTGGTTTGAATAAGATGACAAAAATCCACAAATATTGAATTATAAGGAATTCAAGTTAACAAAGGAACTTAAAATAATTTGAAAATTGGAATTTTATGAAACAAACGAATTAAAACGAAAAAAGGAAAGAAACAGCTGGTACTCGAGGAAGAAGAAGAAGAAGAAGAAGAAGAAGAGCAGCAACAGATAAGCAGCCTCTGAAAGAGGCATAATAGATGTTGCGACTATTCTAGAAGGCACAACTGTTGTTGCAATTCTTCTCGACAATCTTTCCCTGTTGATCCGTAAAAAAGGTTTGAAAACTTATGATTTTGAAAGCGTGTTTACGGCATGTACTATTACATAATTATAAATACATAAATAAAATACAAATGGGATTTACACCCTCAGACTTACATGTTTCGAAGCGAAAAATGACTTAATTCGACGAATGTAATGAAGATGCCCTTTAAAAGGATTTTAGAAAAAACGAGTTTGATTGATTAATTAAGTGTAGTGGTCAAGTTGGTAGGTCTATTAAAAACGTGACTGGTACCTAGAATGATCTAAGCTTGTATATGAGCTCTAGGGAAACTAGGGTATACGAACCTAGGCTTTATAAGGTATAGGAACCAGGAAAAGTGTGGGAACTCTATGGGGAACGTAATAAAGGCAGGAACGTTTGGAACCGCCGAGGGAGTGGTAACAAAGGAAGGAGCGTTTGGAACCGCCAAGAAATTAGTTTGCATTGGTTGGAAGCAAATTCTGTTTATCGAGAAGATAAAAGGATGTAAGCCTGTAGTGAACTCTTGCTGGGGAAATTTAATCCGTTGGAGAGCATATCGACGATTGGGAACATCTTTATCGTCATGGAGGAGCCTTGAGCATTTATATGGCTAATACTGCTAAGGGTGACTTAATTGCCGTCGGGGAGTGTATAGTCTTTGGATGTGACTAGAGAAAATGAGGTCTCGGGCGAAGCGACCTGTTGGAGCGAGCTTTATAATTCCTGCATGGTTAGTGGCCACACAAACAGTCTAATAGGAAAATAGCACATAAGCACTTAAGCAATTAACACGTGATCTTATGGAAGAGAACAATTAAGTTTTAGAAACTCTTTTCTTAAATAAATTGTATTTGTTGCTTTTAATGTGTTATGCATATCCAATGGGCTTTAGACACATGACTGACACGACATAGACCCTACGGACGTAGGCTGATAGACTGACGTACGTAATACAAACTTATTTTTGAAGCAACACGGGGACGACTCCGACATATTTTGCCTAATTATGCGTAACCCTAGCCAAATATGAGTGACAACGCATATCAGTTCCTAAGATAGAGGATCTGCCAGTGATGGGCAAATAAAGGTATGACATGAGCCATGGATCGGCTTTTTACTTGGATATCTTTCTTCACCGTTTGTTTTAGTGAGCCATGATGACTTGGAGAATCAATCTAAGACCTTTGTCATCGTCGAGACCGAGCATTAGCTTGATTTAAATGAGATTCGAGGAATAAAAGGAAGAAATAAATGAAGGGTAGTGTCTCAGAAGAGAATCCCCCTAGGATGAGAAGGAGACTCGGGTATTTGGTAAAAGGAAATTGGGCGACGACCTAAAGAAGGAGCCCCCAGTATAGAGAGGTAAAATGCGTGGTTATAACGTTTAGGATGGTTGAAAGGTCGATAACTGAGGTTGAAAGTTGATGGATGGGGTGGTTGTGTCCTTGTTGGAGGACTGTCTACGTATTCACGTGGAGTGAAATCAAACCAGATCGTAGTTCTGTGTGTGTGCTTAAGCTAACTATTTGGGCCTTAAAGTGCATAGGTCACGAGGGTATATTCCTTTAGTGACTCGAAGAATCGATTTGAGATAATTCCTTCCCTAATCATAGACCAAGGAAGTAAGGTAGGTTTATAAAAAAATTCTTGTCATGTGAGCACACTCAAAACTGGACCCTATAGATGAATTGGGTACGTCCTGTTCCGAGTAGCAAAGTATTTGGAGACTCCGTGTTTGGGTCAAGGAGAAAAATGGCTTGGATATTTCGGAGTGAATAGCTTAGAAGTATGAGGCTTTGAATCAACATATCTCTGGAGTTTGTTTTTTGTGGAGTTAAGGCTTGATGAGTTATGGTTTGTAATGTGGCTTGGAAATGGGGTCTTAGGCTTGATGTAACCTGAGCACAAAAATGGTAGGTTAAATGACGTGGGATTAGGTTTTCATGTTTTGGCCCTAAAGGATGGGTATATACTCGACGAGTTTGAGAGGATTCTCAAAATTCTTAACTATCTCCCTGTAACGGTCTTGAGAAGGACTTAGGGTGTAGAAAGGCTATATGGCAGTGCTAGCTGACCATTTGGCATCTTAAGCTTCAGGTTCTACCGTTGATTATTGGCATTTGATTTGATTTCGAGGTTAGTTCTTGATTCAGACTTTGGATTCATATTATTGGTCCGGAATCTATCTCGCTTAGTTTCGGGCTCTATCCCTTTGGTTTGCTTTGGAATTTATCTTTTGATATTGGCATTGACTTTGCTTATTGATTGAGCCTTTATTCTTTGGTTCGTGGTTTTTTTTTTTGGAACTGCCTTTGAATTTGATGATGACTTGCTATCATGGATTTAGGTCAGACTAACACCTTTTGCGTGGAATGGGTCGGTCTTTAGTAAATGGGTTGTGTATTATGGAGAATGGACTTGCCTTCCATCATGGATCATTAAAAGGGAGACGGTCTAGATTTATTCTAAAATCTCTTGAGATATGCTCGTCCTAAACTGGGTTATAGCGAGGTTTCTATTGCCATACATGGAATAGGTAAAAAAAATGGACACGGAGTTTCAGATCTTCCACCACTCAGAACGAAACGTCACTTAAGTATACTCACACTGACTTGGCATGTTTTGTCGTTCGTTTTAAAACGTCTCAAACCAATTCTTGTAGTCACAGGAAATGGTAAGCAAAATATAGAATGATATGTGGATTGAAAATTGTACTTTTACTCAAAAAATGAATTAATTTAACATAGACTTGAGAGAACGTGACTCGTGTGACAACCCCCAGGTTGTCACTATGAATGTGAATGAAGAAAAGCAGACACTAGAAAAATTATGGGAAAGAAAGCCTAAGACTCGGAAATACTCGTAATCATCGGCCCATGCTTGAATATTTTCTTTTCCAGCAACTGGCTTCGACATTCGGCTTTGAGCATTCTTCCATTTGAGCACCTCATCCTCATTGTTGGGAACACTAGAAGGATAACAGTCAAGAAGAGTTTCCTGATAAGTGGTATATCCATGAGGATTTCTTAAGCTGCCTTGTGGGTTAAAGGTTGAGAGGGACAGTTCCCCACTTTCAATCATAACTCGGATCTTATGCTTCAGACAAAGGCATGCTTCTGTATCATGTCCCCTACCACGATGACATTGGCAATATGCGTTACCGTTCCATCTAGGCAGCCTATTTTTAGGGTCTGTAGTTGGATCGAGCACATGTAATTTGCCTTGTGATACTAGCATTTGTAGCACTGCTGCATAAGTAATGCCAAGGTCGGAGAATGCTCTAGGAGCCCGTCCTGGTCTTCTGGGTGGAGCTTTCAAGAGATTAGCTCTATGACCTTTGTTGTTAATTTAAGTGAAGATCGATATATGAAACTTGCCGCTTTTAATATTATCTTGGATGGCATGTTTTATTTTGTAGCAACTCTCGGTGTCATGCCCCATGCCCCTATGATGTTGAAAATATGAATTGACATCCCAAAACTTGGACTTCTTTTCAGGTCCGGGATCTGGGGTTGGACCAATAGGTTGTAGAAAACTTAGAGAGGATAATTTTTCCAAAGCTATAAGGTATGCCTAGACTGGTGAACAACCTTGGAGGGTTTTTTTGATTCCTTAACGAAGGCTCCATGAGGTTGCCTTTGTTCTTTTTGGTACTTGGATAAGATGGATGTGCAGCGGAAAAAGAACTATTTACTATCGCCTTCTCCTCGAGACTGTCCCTTTAAGGGATTTCTTGAACTCTTTTCTGTTTCAGAAGTTGGGCATCAATCTCCTTACCCATTTTAAGAGATTGGTCTTCTATTGTGGCGAACTTATTCTTCATGTTGAAAAGTCGAGCGTTTATAATGTCGATAGCTACTTCTAACTTGGAAAAATTATTATTGATGGTGACGGAAAGCATGAGCATTTTGTTCGGGATATCATCTTCCTCAAGCACATTGATCTCTCCGTCGTCACGAGGAGCGAGGAGGTGTGAACAGTCTAGGGATGATTCTTGGTCATGTTTAACGATGCTAGATCCAAGAGGGTCGACCTTCTTGAGTTGCTCGACAGAAGGTGGCACTGGAAGCTTGTCATATTCGATCATGTCCTGGATGGTGTGTTTCAAGAGAAAACACTCTTCGATGTCTTGGCCTCTAACCTGGTGGTACAAACAATACTTGTTCCCTTTCCAGAGGTTCACTTGCTTCTCTGAAGGTGGATCCGGAGTCGGACCTATCGAATGTAGCATGCCTTGGGTAGAGAGTCTCTTCAAAGCATCGGCATAAGACATGCCCAGATCAGAGAGTACCCTTTGATGTCTCCCAGTTTTTCTTTCGGCAGCGTTCGGTTTCCTAGAACAACGGTTATTTCAAGATGTAGGCTTTGACTGGCCTAGACTAGTGGCTTCCCGAGATGGCGTGTTCTTCTTCACTATCCCATTTTCAAAGGTCAGGATGCAAGTGCTCAAATTTTCAACCGTAGCTTGAAGGCGTAGAACCATGGCATAAACGTCTTGAAGAGATACGGTGATCGTGGCTTGAGATTCTTCGTGACTTTGCTGACTAGCGGAACTTGCGGGATTCCTACTTGACAGAAATGGCGTGCATTACAACTCGATTTGGCAGGGGATCACGCAAACTACGGCAACAAACCAGGTGGTACACGAAGGAACACGTATGAGGACAAGACACGATGACTGGACTTGATTGTGAGTTATTGAAACGTCGTGAGCGACTTCTCGTGTATGAACTCACGACGTTTGACTTTTGACCTTGACTTTAGACTTAGACTCGAGTGTTGACTTTGACGGAGTGGCCTTTATATCGCTGACCTTACTGGCGGGTTTAGATATGGTTGAAGATGGTGCGACGCGAACACGTGTTCTTAAGATAGACTTGACTCGGAGTTTCGGTTGTGCGTCCCCGACCGTGACATTGGGAGAGTTTGAGAGACGGATTGGAATGACTTGGTTTATTAGTCTCGAGTGTGTGAGTCGAGGTGTCGGGAATGTCCAGATCCTAACTGACTCGGGATGAAGGGATCCAAAATAATGACGTAACGCCTTTGGACTTGATTCGAACTTGAAAGACCCAAAAATATAAGGGAAGGAGAGTTTATAACCCGACGGAGTTTTTACTAGGAAATGACTTGGCTTGAATTTTGACTCTTATGTAGCCCAATTTGTAACATCCCCATACTCAAAGTGCCTTACAAGGCCACCTTAAGTACGAAGATGCTACCATCTCGGTTTCCCGAGGCAAATGATATACAAAAGACAATAACGA
>VHZZ01020565.1:13076-31625 GCA_009801015.1 Silene noctiflora | reverse complement strand
GCCTTGATAATATTTAAAATATTACTAACAAACTTAGATAATATTTATTTTGGATACTAACTTTTAGTATAAGATGTGTAATTATTTTTAGGGAGAAGTAATTTTCTTTCTTTTTGAATGTTCTTTTCAACATGCAAAAGTTTGAAGTAAAGTGAAACAAACAACCAAAATGTGTTTGTCTTAAGGGGGGTGGCCGGTTGTGGAGAGAGAGGAGGGAGTGTATTGGATTGGTTTTTGGACCCAATAGAAAATGTTTATGGAATAGAACAATTTGTGGGATAATGCAAAAGTGTGCATGACCACAATCATTATGTCTAATGCACACTACCAAATGCATTTACACGGTCCAATGCACCCTTATCGGGTCCATTTCGGTTCTTATAYTTGTCGCACAAATACGTGTAATTTTTATTTAAACATCGTCTCATGTTTAAATACTTSCCGATTAAATTTGTTCAAAAAMACTCCGTAAATATACGTGTACAACTACACATATATTATTTACGTACTAATATTAATCACATTAATCGATTAGTACATTTTTAGTAAATAAACAATTAATAAACTAAAACCCGTCTCATTAAATTTATTATTCAATTATCGCATAATTAAATAATAACTACCGCGCCTCGAGTTCGCAACTCGAAATCTCTCTAAATAATACGTTCGACTATCTTTTAGTCAATTTTATCAAGGGACTAATTAACCTGTGTCACACACAATTAATCAGTTAACAATTGGAGTTTGTTCCTTTAGGTGTGACCGAAAGGGGTCAGTTGATCACCGCCGTCACACGACAATAACGTCAAACTCTAGTCAGCCAACCGTTATTGATTTACGTTAATCAACGACGAGGATCAATAAAATAAATATCCTGATGATATTCCTTAAATGAGATTTATTATGTAAACGCACTATTGTGGAGGACACTAACTCCAACAGGTAGCACCTCTATCTCTAAGGTGGCCTTGGTAAGACACTTTGGAGTATGGGGGTGTTACAATTTTGTATCCTTGTGAAGGTGAACTAGAGCCCTAATGCTCAAGATGTAATCCCTTGTTTCGAAAGCTACATCTTGGGAGGTATAACTTGCACTCTGCCACTCTTTCAACTCTACACTTCCATTTTTTCATGTTAATGAGGTTAAAAGCTAGTCTAGTTCATTTGGGTGCAATCTCTTATCTTTTTAAAATGGAACATGATGAATTGAGTGTCAACAAGTGCAAGCTATCATGGATTGATGTTGTGAAGTCCTTTGGGAGGTTTAGGAGCTTGGGTGAGTATATGTTGTTGGTCTTAGCATGCCAACTGAGTAAGGAGCAACCTCCAACTTCCTTAGGGCCTGATTTGTCCAAGAACTTTGGTGGGAAGAGAGTATTCGATTCAAGAGGAACATTGCATCCTACTATCCTTAAGGATGATGATAATTGCTTGAGTGAGCACCATATTAGTAATGGCCTGCAATTTCATCTTGGGATTGAGTCTCTTGGGGATCCAAGGCATGTTCTCAAGTCGTTTGATTTAGGGATGTGTGCTTGTGGTTGTGATCAGTCCTCAAGAAAAGGAAGTCGTGGAAAGGAGACATTTAAGTATGAGTTTGGGGATGGTTCATCACAACTTTTACCATTTTTGTCATTGTGATTTATGATCCAGGTAGAAGATTGATAATTGGTCTTTAGAAGTAGTATTCAATCTTGAAAGGGCTTAAGTCTTTTGAAGCTTCAT
This sequence comes from Silene noctiflora, assembly GCA_009801015.1. Lineage (NCBI taxonomy): Eukaryota > Viridiplantae > Streptophyta > Magnoliopsida > Caryophyllales > Caryophyllaceae > Silene > Silene noctiflora. Next base: position 29,900 of record VHZZ01020565.1, on the reverse strand, counting down.
GGAGATGCATTCAACCTAAGTAAGATTTAATTGTTTTCAATAAAGGGCTGACAAACCTGTTGTAAGTTGATGAGGGCTGATTTTGCTAAATAAAAATTTGAGGACAAATTTTTTTCAATAAAGGGAGTTTGAAACAGGAGTTTAAGGATAGGTTTTACATGATATTTCCAAAGGGAACAGTCTAAGAAACCGATCACAATTGAATGCATTTCAATGGAAGAAAGCAAGCTTCTACATAGCTTTTTGAAATGTCATTACAACAGGCTTGACTTCCAAGCCTTATATGTCAAGTAATACTCATGCAGATCCTTTGATTCTTATGCCATTGGAAAGCTTAAGGTCCTAGCTAGATAATAGATTTTGAATCACCACCACAGCATATCTATAGCTTGAGTTACGGTTGATGCAACCAGCCTATGCGTTATTGTACTGCCCCTGGCCTGTCAGCACTAAACATTGAATAACTCAATATTTACTCCATGTTCAAGGTGAGTCTGATTCGTTTTTGAGAGCAAAGCTAACTCACTTAGATTTAAAATGAGCTATCATGGGTCTTGATAGCCATCCTGAGCTGAGAATTACTCCCCCTGCAAGATGAGTCTGATTCTTGAGGTGTTATGGCACCCGGTTTTTGGTCCGTTGTCTAATTCGAGGCCCAGGAGCTTCACAAAAGCTTAAGTCATGAAACCAAAGGGTAGTATGGGTCCTATGGAGTCTTTAGAACATTTTTGTTTGGACTTTATGCTCCAAAAACGAATATATCAAAAGTTAGCTTAAGGACACATTTTGTCTATTGGAATTGGGTTGTTTTAGAGAACGGTTGCAATATCGTTTTCCCTTGTCTTAAAGGGGACGTCCTGCTGTGATCCTCAAAGAGTCCTTAATATCATGGAGTGAAGGGAGGAAAGCCTTGTTTCAAAATAAGAAAATTTTTGGCATAAGAAAAACAAACAATAATTTCTGAAATCCTGAAAGTGACATCTTGTGGTCCACCCTTTCGGGTTGTTTCTTTCCCTTGCTTTAGAGTTGCACCTGCCCCAAGCCACGACACTTCTATGATCTTAGAGCCCTTTTGCTGCAAGGGCCTCATCTACTCACATCCCTAAGCAAACAAAGAAGACTTGCTTTATACTTTATGCTTTATGCTTTTTCAGTTTATCTTGTTTCTATTTTAGCTTATGTACAAAGTTTGTAGCTGTTATTTTGTATCCTTGTGATGGAGAACTAGAGCCCTTAGATTGTTATTTATGCTCAAGATGTAATTTCTTAACCTATAAACCAAGGAACAATCATATAACAATCAGATTTGGATGAATGAAAATCTATTTTAGCTTATGTACAAATATGAAGTGTATAAAACTCTTTTGTTTGCTCTTGGTTGTGTGCTAAAGCGCCCTTCTTGGCTTTGTGCTGGAAGTCCGTGGTGCTTTCATTTGTTGTGTGTTTGGAAATATCATTTATCTTGATCATTGGTTGTGTACTTTGATCAAGAGAGAACATCTTTCCATTGGCTTAATGCTTTGGAAGAGCCTACTTGTTATTTTCATTTGTTATCAATTCAAAAAATTGCAACCCAAAAACAAGTTTATTTCGTCAATTTGCGTTTCAGTCCATGTCCTAAATTTCCTGAGATACCGTATCACGTGTCCGTGTTGTTACCGTGTCCGTGTCCGTGTTGGTGCTACCTAGGTGATAACTAGGTAAAAGGCTAGCTCCAACAATCACTACCTAAAGTTGATGCAAATGATTAGTGGCTCATAAGCTACTGTTGATAAACAATCTATTTTAGGACTCCTGGCAACAATTAACATTATCTCCGTCCAGTATTTTACTCAATTTTGGCTAATTCATTTTAGCTGCATCCGTTGCAGAATGTTGAATGCAAAAATACTGTCTTCCAGTTAATAATAATTAAATAACTATTCCGTACTACATTATTGCCGAATTGTTGCCATTCTAATGTTCTATATATTTCCTACTCTTGACAAGAAGGCCGAAAACTTTCAGGTGCACCACTGATTCATCTTAGTCATCCAGTCTCCATTCCGCTGTAATATTCGCATTAGTGGCCAAAATATGTCCAACTTGTTAAAACCTTCTGAAGCCTGCAATGAATGCATATTTAGTAAGAAAATAGCTTAACGAAGGGTCCATACACCAACTGCAATAAAAATAAAAAAATTTAATATGTAATAAAAGTGTCTTAATGTCGGTACTTCAACAATGAAGCATGCCCAGTTGTTGCGATGACCTTCCATAACGCCTTGCAAGATGCTTAAGTTTAACTTGCGCATCACTTCAACCATCTCGAAGAAAACTTCATCACTATTGCATAGCATCTGTGACAGTGAGTAACGAGAAAACACCGATCAGGGTCATGAACATCCCTGAACATCTATTAATATGTGTAGAAGACTGAGAATTACTCTTGTTTGTCAAGAAATAGAACTGGGGAAAATTTTCAACCCACTTAATATTGTCTAATGGTGAAATCAGCTCCAGTTTCAATTGTAGTAATCGAAATACTAAATAATAGTGAAATTTAACTCAACTATTAGAGTCACTAATTTAGATTCTGTGAACGACAAGTTTTTTAACTTGCTTATTGTGGAACTTTTAGGCCATTTTTTAAGCCACCTTGAGATCTAGTAAATCTAAACCGCCCTGACAAAACTGGCCGAGTCAATTTTTTTTAGCCACCTTTAGATCTAGAAAATCTAAACCGACCTGACAAGACCGAATTGACCCAAAATTGCATAACCTAAAACTCGAATTGACCCGACCCAACATGAACCTTATTAGACCCGATGTTTACCTGACCCATAATTGACGGACTTCTAACGATTTGAAATGTGCTAAAATGATTAATATTAAGTCATACTTACTGTTATATACATCCCCTATATACTAAAAATTAACAAAGCTCTAAATTTTCCCACTTAGGCCTCGTTTTGTTGCCATGCGGGAATTAGTTTCCCAAGATTTTACAAAACAAATGAATTGGCCAATTCATGTGAATTGCCCAAAACGCGTTTGGTTCACATCCTGGAATTAAATTGACACAGGAGTTTCCAATTACCTAGGGAAGGCTAGGTAATTAAACTCCTCCATAATAGAGGAGTTGGAATTCATGGGAAAAAGAAAATTCAATGATTTTGAGTAACCAAACGTCTTCCATTTTTCCAAATCATGGGATTTTCCAATTTACCCATTTTTATGAGGGCAACCAAACAAGGCCTTAGTTTTCCCGCCTAATTGACACTCTTCTATAAAATATTTGCATTCTAATTAATTGATCTCACTATCTATATTTACTATTTAGTCTTACACAATGTTTAACTCCTAATAAATCATATACCATAGATATAAGTTGTAATTATGGTCACAATTTTTCATAAATTATTGTTTAACTTTTACATGAACAAAGCAAATTCTCTACCCTTTTAAAAATAGAATAAATATAATTATTATCAAATTTTCTAACGTTTTCATCTAAAAATCCGCGCTTTCGCGCGGGATCTACACTAGTTAAAATAACAAGTCATTGTTTCAAGCACTTCAAAAAAAAATTGTAAAATACTACTCGTATTTGTTAGTCAAGTTATTACGGGACCCTAAGGGACCTGTCCCGAAGAGACCTGGGCCTAAGATGACCAGACAACAGCACATGCAGCACTGACCCGAAGTGTAAATTAATCCGAAACGACCTAACCTGAAACGTAATTTACCAGAGACACAAAACGACCCCGACTCAAAAACAAAATCTTCAGCAGACAATGAACCAGCCCTGAACCAGGCTGAAAAGATTAGACAAACAGTATACCTGGATTAAAAATTGTCCCTGTTGCTCCATATCTGTGACAATAATAGGACATGATTCAGTGTTCTTTCCCTCCAACTGGGCAAAGCTCGTGCAACTGGGACGTCTAGGGTGTGCTTCAGTTTTATCAGCATTGAGCTGCCAACAATTGGAAATTCAAGAATGTCAGTTATGTTTGAAGTTGACCACATCATTCAAAGGAACGATAAAAGGGCCAGAAGAGGAGCCTTATTTTGTAGTGTTAGCACATCCAAGCTCCAAAGATACTCTTGAATCTTATAGCTGAAGACGAGCTTCTGCTCCACATCTTTAGGAAGATGCAACCAAAAACCACTTGTTTGTGAGCATCATCCCATCAGGGGAATGTTTTAATTCATTTATGTTAAACCTATGATTGCAGACGTGTCTGTCTCCTGCTGAAAGCATCACAGACTGAAAGAGACATGGAAATTTGAGGACGTAACAAGGTAAGCAAACTAAATTGCTGACTTTAATGTACCTTTTGGTAGGTGAATTGCTGGACTTTCTTTGCCTGTTCGCTCACACTTCTTAAGAAGAGCATATGCTTTGTGGTTTGTTCTAAGAGCCCGTCAATGCTAGTCTGTAAGGAAAACGATATCAACTGCTAAGGAGTTTGACAGAAGAATATACAACATCATTAGCGCTATGCCTTAATAGTCACCACCAATGGCGCGTAAGGGCGTCGGAATGTCGGATGTACCAGTCTTACCCTTTAGTCAAAAAGACAAAAACACAGAAAGGCTACTTCTACGAGATACAAAGCATATAGAATTGTGATGGAGTCATCAGATTCTACAGACTAAAAACAGTGGATCATGGGTCCATTGGAATGGGAAACAGAAGAGTAATACAAAAGCAGTGAAAAACAGGCAAGACACAACGCACCTTTGTAGCACTAGGAACCAGTTTGCGCAGCTGCTTGAGTCTATCCTGAATAAGTTGCCTATCTCTTGGCCTGGGCCTTAGGTTATTTTTTGACCCATCCTTGCCTTTGTTGCGTTTAGATATCATCTCATTTTTATGAAAAAACCCACTTTTACGGCTTATTGGCTTTTCTTCTTTAAAAATGGCACTTCCAAAGCTCTCATCAAGCGTGTCAACTAATGTCAGAGTGTTGTTAAAGGCCGTATTTTGGTGACGGGAGACAGAAGTGCATTGTCCATGTGAAACAGTTGTGTGATGCTCAGTCAGAGCCGCGTTTGTTTCATATGAAGGCTGCACCTGAAAGGAAGGAGCAAGTTCCAATAATGAGGTTTCAGTTGACTTGCTACTATTATTATACAGTAAAGAAAGAGTGTCATCCGAACTTTTGTATAACGTAGCAACTGCAGCTTCCAAGAGATAGTCATGAGCACCTCCTTCATCAAACCATCCACGGGATCTCAACAATGATGGAAATAAACCTTCGGAAGAATCCACATTAGCCTCAAATGAACATGTGGAATGTTCATCATTCTTTTTTCCAATTGCCTCTTGTAGGTCAGTGGCAGGTGACTGTTGCTCTTGTTCTAGAGAAACATAACTTGAGTCCCCACTAGATGATTTGCTTGAGACCCGGATATCAACATATTCTTCTTCAAGACAAGAAAATGTCCACATATTTTCAAGTGCTTCTGATATATCAGGTACAGCAAAGTCATTCAGTGGATCTGATACCGCACTGAGATCCATATGCAGATGAGATATGTCCATTTCAGAAGTCAGTAGAGAATTTGTTATGATATCATCCAGCTGGAGTGGATCGATAAATTCATAACCTGTTGATATTTCAGTGTCTGGAAATTCAGCCTTGTCTAATTCTTCTGAGATTTGGAAATGACTTGTTTGGAATAGATCAATAGATGAATTATCATTGTTTTCCCACTCTGTAATCATCATCGATGAGCATAATAATGGAGGTTCACCATAATTTGATTGCATGTAAATAGTTGTAGACATTACAGAAACAATTGTTTCTTTAATGTCAGTAACATTTCCAAAATTTTCAGCAACCTGCATGTTATCCATTAACACAAGTAAGTCTCGAGTAGTGTAATCTCTCACATAATGATTTTTAATTAACTAACATCTTGGACTTACAGAACGGTAGCAAATCATGATTCATGAATTAAAGTAACTAGAAGATGGAACAGTTAGATGTAGGATGATAAAGAAGCTCACGAATGGAGCTTCTTAGGTTGTGACATGGGCCTGGACCCCTCGTTCACGAGGAGAGAAATTCCAATTTCTAAACCCAAAAAAAGATTTTTTTTTCCCTAAAACTAACTGGCAATACGAGTACTAGCTCTAGACCTATAAAGTTATCAACTCTCTCTTTTTTTTCGATGTTGGACATTCATGTGTGAACTTATATGGGTTGGAGCTCTTTTTCACAGCCCTTACATGTGAAGTCTCTTTCTTGAGCAGTTTACACATATGGCAGCTTAACAGGAATTCATTTTAGACACTACATCCAGATCAGCAGTCTTTTCCTGACTTCCCATTGGCTCCCGAAATTAAGGGACTGAGAATTTTTTTTTTGTAGGGTCCTCCATGATCATTAAGTTAATTAATTACTCACTCTCCTACTTTCTTATTCTATTATTTCAGTGATTATTCACAAGTATTGTCCCTCTTTTCTTTTAAACTCCAACAAAATTAGTTTAAAATCTCAAAAATACCTTTCCATGAAAATTGAGGTATGAGCTATTTAATACAAGATTAAATTTAAAAAATCAAATACTACGAATATATTAACTCAAACTAAAAACTTTACAAAAAAAAAAATTATAAACTCATAACGAAATTAGTTTAAAATCTCAAGAAAAACACCTTTCATGAAAATTGAAAAATGAGCTATTTAATACAATATTAGTTAAAAATGTCGAAAAAAGATATCGCTTTCGTGTAGCTTACAAAGAGGCAAAAAAAAAAACAATAAATCGAAAAAGAGACATCATGGATTAGTGAAGTATTTCATGTGGTATTTAAATCTTGAATCTTCAAAGAAGGGTATTAGAGGAGTCCTGCAATAAATTAGATTTATTTATATAAATATAAATGAAGAATACAAGCATTATTTAAATGATTGTTGATGTAAAGTTGGAGTTCATGAAAAAATTGAAGAGGGGTGAGCGAGATGACGGAGGGGACGGTAGTAGAGGGGAAAAAGGAGTTTAGAGTGAGATGGAATATTAGGCTATGAAAGAGATGAGATGAGACTTGAGAGGCGTCTAGGGTGGAGAGGTAGGGTTAAGGTTTAAATTATTAGTTGGCAAAATATATGTAACTATATAAAGGGACTATTTACGCTTAAAATTGGCTTCAAAATCAATGGGTCCAATTCTATAAATAAATAACATTAAAAGGCATGTTCAATGCCTTATTGCCAAGTATGTCAATTTTCTAGCATGTTTAGGGATGGCAATAGTGGCCTATACCGAACCGAAACCGAAGGAAAAAGTTCAATCCAAATCCAACTTTTGAAAACCCATAACCAATTCCCTATTTAGAAACCCATATCCAAACCCACCATTGGAAAACTCGAACCAAATCCAAACCCGATCCATTCATACCCGAACCCGATCCATTCAAATATTTTTGAAAACTTAGGCTTTATTAAGCTTAAATATTCAAATTTGTCATATTAAATGAATTTTTTATATAGCCAAAGCAAGTTTTGGATCGGATTTTGGATTATAATGGATCGGGTATGGATTTCAGTATTTTCGATAGGATCGGTGCTCCAATAAATAAGTGGATCGGGTTTGGACCTCGCAAAACCCGATCCAACCCGATCCATTGCCATCACCTCACAAGTCACAACCAATAAATTTACTAAACTACCCTTCCACATATACATAGACTTTGTTTAAATTCCGTACAAAAATGTCATTATATCATCATTATTCTTAAATTAATTGTGCAAATTAAATATTTCATGAGTTAGTGATGTAACATTTACAAATTCACATACGAGTTTCATAAGGGTTTGAAACAATATAACTAACTATATAAGGGGGTTTAGGTGGTGTATATATTAATTTGAAGTTTGAAGTTTATATTTTAATTGAAACTAGTTTTTGAAATCACGGGTGCGTTTAAAATTAATTGTGTAAACACACGCATAATGTAACCTCATTTGTTTGGTACATATTGACATCTTTACTGAATACACTAACAAGCAAAAATGTTGCACATGAATTGTTGTAGCACGTTTTTTTTTGTTTTAATTTGTTGTTCTCATCGCAATGCATTTTATTTAAATTGTTGCGTAAGACGACTTTAGAAGAGTTACATGGCGTATTATATATTATCCGTACCCTATTATAATATTTGAGGACAAATTATATGAAAAATTATGATAAAACGTTAATTTTTAACTTCTCCTTGTAATCCAATTTATTAAAATTAAAGAGGTATACAACAAAAGAGGGTTTTAACATTAACAAACAACGTAAAATAGAGTGTTGTAATATGATTTTGATTTATCGTAACTGATTTTGACAATAAAACCCAAACATTTTAATTTTAATTTTAATTTTTGATGTTGTATAATCTACTTTGAAATAAAAATCCGAATTTTAATGTTTATTATGCTATAATCACAGAGTAGTATTTAATGTTACAAATATAATCAACTTTTTCTTTTTCTTTTTAAATAATAAATGGTAATGATGTGGCTTACTAGGCTAGATATATTGATGTGGCAATTAGTTAAGTGTACATTGAAAAATTGTAAAAACTAAGTTTATTTTAATAATTATTTTTTAATCATGTTTATAATTTAAAAAACCATGGCTTAATAAAATTTAGAGTATTATTTCTTATTTTTTTATACATAGAAATTAAATATTAAATATTTTCATAAAATATACTCCCTCCTATTTATCTATCTATACTAAATAATAAAACCACCACCACCACCACCACAATTTATCCCTCCAAACTACTCATATTTTTATTTCCATTGAAAATTAATGTTTCCTAAAATAATTCCTAAATTAGAGCACATTATCAAGAAAAACGGATCTAAATTTGTTTCCTCATTCTCAAAAGTTATATACTTTAAATATTTTCTAAGTTATACTTAGCAATTAAAGTATTAAATGACAATATTTTCAGTATGGTTTAACTTAATACATTGAAAAATTGTAAAAACTAAGGGGGCGTTTAGTACGGGAAAAAGAAAGGGAATGAATTACTCCTAATTTTACTCATTGTTTGGTTACCTTCATAAAAGGGAATCGACAACCATCATCATCATTCATCACTCACTTCCTCGATCCCCTATCATCATCAACCACCACAATCATCCAGCAACAGCTCTCATTACCCATGCCATATATCTACCATCGCCGGCGACCTCACCCCCATCACCGTCGGCCCACACAACCTCACCCCCACYGTCAGCGTACCAACATCAACCAAAAWTTTGGATCCTAACYCACGTCCCACAGATTTACAATAATTAGAAGTTGCAAATTAAAGATATGAACATAAAAAAGAGCACCCAATAGTCCAATATGCTCATGTCATACTACAACAAATGCATAGCAATCTGATAGTCCGTATGTCTTTGTTCTTTAATTTGTAACATGGTGATATAACTGATATCARGAGACACCTGAGTTTGAGTGAATGACGTATGCCGRCGGTTAGGGCGRTAGGGGACGAGTTTAGTGGGTGGTCGGTTGCTTTGGGGTGACGGTTGTGTGTTCGCCGGCGGCCATGCTGGCAGGAGGGCCGTTGTTTTGGGGTGGGATGGTGAGTGCAAGTGAGGTTGTGGTGGTAGYAGGCATGGGGTGGGGTGGTTGTGGTGGATAGGTTGAGGGTGATTGGATGAATGAGGGAAAGGAAATTGGATACCCTAGGGGGGTGAGGTGAATGGATGTAGAGAGATCAAGGGTATTGAGGAGGGTAAGGGAATGATAGATTTACTCAAACAAACAGTAACAAAGGGAATGGAGAATTTTTATTCCCTTTCCCTTTCTTTACACCCCCGTACCAAACGCCCCCTAAGTGTATTTTAATAATTATTTTTTAATCATGTTTATAATTTAAGAAACCATGACTTAATAAAATTGAGAGTATTATTTAGTATTCCATTATTATACATAGAAATTAAATATTTTCATAAAAAATACAGTATATAAATTAGTAAATGTTAATGATTTAGTAATACTTGACATACATTTAACATGAACTTATTTTCAATCTATAAGGTCGTGGATCGTTCGAATCCCATGTCAAAATTTAATGGAATATGACCGTAAAATGGATCAAACATTCGGGTTTAAGGTTGGGTTGGATTAAATTCTAACATTTTAATTGTAATGCACAATTACTGCTTTTGGACGAGTTACAAAAATCGTCATACCATTGATTTTGTTATCTTAAAGAATCTATATTATATTGGTGTAATTAACCGCCGAAGACATTGAGTAAACATATGATAAAGTTGGGTTGAAAAGGATCGACAAAACTGCTCAAGATATTTTTTAAAGTCGGAAGTTTAAAGTGGATAGAAAAAATATTAGTTTTGCTATAAATTTATAAGTCAACTTTTTAAATGATTTTATATGTACCCGTGCAACTTTTTAAACTATTTCATTAGAAAGATGAAACATATTGTCTATGAGACGGTTAATACACTCTTTTTCGTGTAAAAGAGCTACCTAACATCCTTCATCTCCATTCAAAGGTACGAGTGGTATAATACTATAACCCAAGCTCATAAGGAGTAAGGAAAATCTGTTGCATTCGTTTGCCTCAGCTCAGAATGATAGAATGTTAAATGATCAAACCAATCTGATTAAATTCCATTTAGTGCAGCTTATGTAGAAGATTTATGATGTATACAAACACATCATTTTGTAAATTTTCAGCTAACTTTCAATAGTAAGATGACAATCAAAATCCAACAGAAATATCATACAAAGGTCTACCAGGAGATAAATAAAATTAAACTTCCGACTATAAAGAAAAGCATGGGTCATATCTTTTCAACACACAAGACGTTACTGAAGACATACCGTTATAAAAGAGCCTAACTGGAGGACTCCATAGGGAAAAATTGGTACAATCAAAGTTGTCTGCGCAAATATCATTGAACTTGTAAGGTTTATGTTCCACATTTACAAAAGGAATTAGATAATACGGAGTATGATTTATCAATGTATAATTTACCTTGATCCCAGCAGAACCTGGAAGAAGCCACTCATCAGGGTGATGCTGCATGGAAAAGCTCTACAGATAAGAAACGTATATTTCCAACATCATACTTCACTACGAGGTGTCAAATCTCACCTCTAGGTATGATAATAACTCGGTGGATTCAGCGTCATCCGAATAAAGCCACAGATCATCCCCGCTGAGAGCTACCTTACCGATAATCCTGATATTGGTAAAAACTCAGTCAAGATAAAATCAGCAAATAACAAATGACATGTGAATCAAGGATGATTAATATACAAGAGTTTCACTCCTAACTACGGAGTATTTTTTTTTTCGAGTAATAGTTGCATTGTTTGCGTAGTGTATATTGTATAAAGCCGGAGTAAATAATAGAGTTTGTTGTAAAGTTTGCTAGAGTTTGTTAGCTAGTTATTTACAAGAGTTGCACTCTCTTTGTATTGCTAACACAAGGGTAAGACTGCGAACATCCGACCCCTACTATAGATTTTCTTCTTTATTGCGGAGACATTTATGTATAGTTGTATGCTTGCATTTCATATTAGTAATTTCTTTTCTTCCCTTACTACATCTTTCCCAATCATCTTCAAGTTATCTTTCGCGATTAAATTTATGAAGATGTGTGCGGTTCTGTGAGTCAGTGGTTAAACTGTCTTAAGACCTCAATCTAAACCCATAAAAATGTAAAAAAGTTAGAGGCTTGGGTCTATGATTTTCCGAAAATTTAAGATACGCAACAGAATTAGAAAGTTCAGGAGAATACCCCTGTCCGAGTAAGTATTGACGGCATGATATAACATCATTTGCATGTGCGGTGTCACAATCTGGGACAGCTTCGCCTATAAGAGCTGTATCAAATCCAATATTAAGTACTTCCTCCTGTCCTGAGAACCGACTTAATATGCTTTGAGAGCGTAGTTGTAATACATTATTGTCGTAGTAACCATCTTCATATATTAGAAGCCTAAAAAAAGGTACTATCAGAATGAGCATGAAACAAAACAGTAGGAAGAGGAACAAAAACATAGCAGAACTGCAATTTGATAAAGAGACATATGCCTTCTCTTCGAGCACATCAAGGAGAATATTATTAATTAAGCTCGTGGTATTAGTTACTCATATATTTGTTACCGGTTTTAAAGAGCAATTGCTGCAACTTCTGAGATGCATTGAAACGCTTGAACAAATCAGATGTTCATCCATATAAATAAAACTTCCAGTTGACTTTCCCATGTCTTAAACTAATAGCTAAATGAAATTTAGTTATGGAGCAATGGTCATTGTGAAATTAAGCTGTATCTTACATCTGGTCCTGGAATTGTTGAAGCTTCCAAAATAACGCATAGCTCCATGGTGAATTGCAACAGAAGCTCCTCAGAAACTGTCTAAAGGATGTATGTTCCATCAAGCCTAATTGGTAAATGAAAAGTTGTTTGAATAAAAATCTGAATTAAGAAACTATAGCAACAAACCCCCTAGCTGCCACTGTGTGAAGCTCGTCCCACTTGTTTAACTTGCAATTGCAAACCTGCCCGTCTTTTTAGCAATGGCCACATTCCATGTAGCAACAAACACATCACTCGCAAACCCACCCTTGGTGTTTTTGAAAATAAATTAGATTTAATGAAATTGTTTAAATCCAATCGGGAGGCAACAGGGACGCGTAATGGTTCCTAAATATTATGTTGCTCATCAAAACTTGTAAGGAAAATGATTTTTTCCCCGATAAAAACCCTTCCCTCCCTAAACTGCGTGCCGGTTAAAAAGTTGACTAAAGATTATGTCGAGAGCGACCAAATGTTCGTTCAATATAGTGAATCTCTTTGGAAATGATGCTGGAAACTTCCCTCAGTAGCAGAAGAGCTAGCAGATACATGCATGAGACACAAAGACGATTATCAGAGATCAAAAGAAACAAAGTATTATTCCTCAGGATGACAAAAAATTTATAAATCACTCATAAAATGTGAAGAACATTTGTAGGATGTAGTTAGTAATATTATTCCTCATGGATGTGATTTTTCATGTTAGGAAATACTCCATCCCGTCATTTGTTTATCTATTCTAATAACACAACTCACAAATGGTCAACTACAGCAAATGTTTATCTATTCTATTTAACAAATGTATATTTTCCAATATATGAATTGAATTGAATCTTTTCGAATTTAATGAACCAATTAAATTTGTAACAACAATAAAAGCAAGGTCAACTACAGCAATAACAACAATAATACGGACTACGGAGTAACAACAACATAACAACATGCTTTAATCTCAAAATGATTTAGATCCGCTAACATTAATTATCCTTTAGAACCGTCATTGAATCGCAGACATCAAAATGGGTAAAAGGAAAGAGAGGAGAGGGAATGGGAAGGGAAACGTGATACAAAAGTCAATCTAATTTAATGTTACAACGATGTAAAAAAAAAAAAAAAAACTCAGTTTTCATTTATAACCTCCGTACAAACATAGATACAAACATGATCGTCATATCTGGATCACATCAGTCTTAAATTTCTGAACATGGATTCGAGAATCGACTCGATAACTTCAATTTTATGCAGCTCCTAAAAGAATAGCACCTCACATTATACCTCAAATAGTCAACATGTCACCTCTTTATCAATATTTTGCCGTCCGGTTCAATCAATTCTTCATCTTTTTCTTTTTTACAGAAGGAAAACAAATGATCCGGAAGTTAAACAAATTTTTAACAAGTTTAATTATGTACTTATCTCGGTCTATTCCGCAAGGCCTACTCAAGCTAATAACATGAAATTAAAGAGATTATTTGTACCTCGAGTATAGAAAAAACGGGTAAGTTTCAGTGAAGATCGGCGCTTTAGAGAGACCAAGAAGAAAAAGCAGCGTTTATTTTTTGTGAGAAAGAAGATAAGAAGAGTAGGTGTAAACGTTAAACGTGTAATGTGTAATGTTCTCTCAATAACCCAGCAAGTTCCTATTTTATAAGGGAGCACATGTCGTCAGATCGATAGGGACAGCCCAAATGTGTAATGTTCTCTCAATAACCCAACCTAGCCTAGCTCACTCACTACACCTAGCCCATCACCCTAGACCATAACCCAGCCTAGATAACCTCTGACCTATACCTCCACGAGCCAAACAAAGTCAACCCAAGCCCTCCATTCTCGTGCCCTCTTTTGGCGAGCTTTGGAGCTCGGTTCTTGAGCTCCAAGCACACAAATCGACACTCCTTTCCTTTCCCATTAAGATAGCTATATTCTTTATATTTCATACTTACTTTTCCAGCAAAAAAAGATTAGAAAAGATAGAGAAACGATTTGCATAAGATAATTACCAAAAACCTGACTCAATATCTTTCTTATTCTCAAAACCATCGAAACCCTAGTGCCCTAAGTTTATATAAGCTTTCCTCATCCTCTACCATAATAGACTAATGCAACCATAGCCTTACACAACTCAAAAAATCGCAAGCAATCTTCATCTTCAACCTCGTAATACCCGAACCCAAGAAAATTGATCATCTGCGCTGCTCTTAAAAATCTTCCTCGAAACCCCATCAAAACACCACCACAATTCACGAAATTTGACGTAGACAATCTAGGTAGTGCCCTTGATTGATTCGTGCCTTCGTACAACGGTTTAGATAAAGCTTTGAGTGTTAATTTTCTCTGTACTTTGCCTTCACCCTATACTGTCCAGCATCTTGTGTCACGTTTTTAATCGTTTTAAAAGCATTTTTAGTTAGGTATTTTGTCAAAGATCGAAGCTTTGTAGTTCAAGGATTCTAAAACATCTTTCGGATTAATTTTTTTTAAGATTTGAAGCTGTAGCGATCGTTTGAAAATCGCTGCTCGTTCATTGATAACACGTTAAACGTGTTTGTTTGTTTCAAAATCAAAAGTTCGTAAAATTTTGAAAACCATCGTAGACGTACCAAGAAGCTTTCATCCGAGATACATGTAAGTTGAGGGTGCCAAAAAATACTCCTTTTCTCCTTTAATGTTATTTATTCCATTAAATATCGCTTTTATTGTTTTATCGTATTAATTATGTTATTTATGCGACATTACGTTATTGTTGATAATTATCGAGGAGGATTGGATTAAGTATGATGATGAATGCCATGGATGGCTAATAATTTGTATGGTTTGTTTTCTGATAGGAATTAGATGTTTTGATTTCTATTTTGCATCAGATTCGCATGATTATCGTTAAGCATGCTAGGTTTATTCTCGTATGATTAAATCTATGTTATTTTAATGACTAATGCTTTAATTCTGAAATTATAACATGCTTTTTATGTTTAATTAGTATGCTTATAATTAAAGTTTGCATATTTTTTTTTTGTTAATTTATGACTTACTTAGATTAAATAATGAAATTATTTAAATATAATTCGTATTTTGGCATGAATTATACGATGTATTTATGAACATGAAGTTTACTTGTTTAAATTAGATTATTCATGCTTGTATGATTTAATTTGGTTTTTATTCACATGTTAATTTGATTAATTAGGATTCAATTAATTAGAATTGCATGAAATCGCATGAAATAGGATGTTTGTGTCGATTTGCTTGTCTCAATGTGTGTGTCGTGTTCTTGTGTCGCGTGTCGCGGTTTTATAGGCTAAGAATTAGTCTAATTTTGTATGATTAACATGGTTCACAATTAGATAAACATGTTTAGATTTAATTGTTTTAATTATGATTTAATTGAAACCGTTGGCATGTTTGTACAATTATCGTCATGTTTGTTTGTTTTGTCGATTTGTGTCACGTGTGGTGCTTCCCTTGATCGTATGTCTTTTTGTTTGTGAAACAATTGTTTGATTTAGATGCATGTTTACCTCTTTTCATTTACATATGATTATATCGTTTCATGTCACCTGTTTGAAACTCGACTTGACCTAGAATAGGCCTTATATGTAGAGCAGAAGCTCAATCAGGCTACCCTAACCCTGAACCAACCTTGACTAGGTCTCAAGCCATGGCAACAAGTCAGGCTAACCCAACCACTGCAGGCCAACGACACACCTCCATCAGGACAAGATCAATGGCTCTTGTCTAGGGCTTTCGGGCTAACTCAGTCCCATTTTCAAGCCTAAACTAAGTCTAAGGCCAAGCTCCAGTGTACATAGTCATGCAGATCAATCTCCAAAAGGTCTTAAGTTATTTTTATTAGCAGTCCTTAGCTTAGGAAATCAAATCAAAGACCAGCATTAGCATTATTCAAGGAATCTGTGGAAATGAAGCTGTCTCAAGTACAAGCTCTTGTTTGGACTTCAATCCTTGGGTGTTATATGAGGTGCCTTGTGTGAGTCACCAGACAAGAGCTCAAGCCAAGATAAGGCTTTTGATCCTGCATCAACCTGCACAAGACAACAAAAGCCTGAATTTGCTTTTTTGCTTTATTACTTTATCAGTTTGTCTAATTGTGTTGTTTTCTCCAAAAAAACTTTAGTTGTTTTTTATACGAGTTGGGATACGGTCATGGATAGTATAGCGGTCATGGATAATGCAGCAGGAGCCACTGACCAGGCCACATCAAGCCAGGAGCCAGGCCACAACCACAATGAGCACACATCAGAAACCAGTCCAGCAGAGCCTACTTTAGTGGTCAGTAAGTATGTGTACGAGCCCAACCACCAGTTGCCACCATGGCCAGCTGGTTGGCCACTAAAGTAGGTCCAAAAAGGTCCTGGAGAGCCAAGCCTAATTCACATGCATCCACAAGAAATAAAGCTGAAATTGAAGTGCATTAAAGGACAAGGAGCAAAAAGCAGTTTTTTCCACTTATAGCTAAATAAGAGGAGAGCT
>VHZZ01020559.1:7992-23222 GCA_009801015.1 Silene noctiflora | reverse complement strand
GATAGTGAGCAGTTATAGAGCAGGTATGATTGGATGCGCAAGGGATAATTGGGTTGAGTCACCACATGATGATTAGAAGAGTCTTCCGCTGTGTTCCGAGTTTTGTTAGCTTAGTTGTGAGACCTTTGAGATGGTTTTATTTTTGTTAGACAGTTTGGCTATGGCTTTGTAAACAGTTTAACTTATTTATTAAAGTATGTTTCTTGATGGTCTATTTGATATTCATTGTCTCGGGTAACCGAGATGGTAATACTTCCATGCCTAGGGTAGCCTTGGTAAGGCACCTTGGTGTATGGGGGTGTTACAGTCGTATATTGGAATCACTACTTATTTTGGGAAAACTCGAACAAAGAAGGATGAGGATTATTTCAAGAAGGTAAAAATATATACCGTATATATTTTACTCGACATAATTTAAAACTGACTACCTTAAATTAGATTATATCATAGTAAATTCTACTACGCAGCTAGAGAAATTGGCGAGGTTGATAATGAGAATGGTGGGAAAGGGGGAGCAGCCATCTGAAGAAGAGTTGGTTATGGTTCGGGAAATAATTAAGAAAGCAGAGGAGGAGACGGAGGCGGGAGACGAGGAGGAAGCAAATGATGAAGATGAGGTTGTTGACGATGAGGTGGGAGTTGAGGAAGAAGCCAGGAAGGCCACACCAAAGGAGCTGACGAATGAGGTTGTTGGGGAAGAGGCTACACCAAAGGAGATGGCTAATGAAGATGTTGGGGAGAGGCCACACCAAAGGAGCTGACTAATGAGGTTGTTGGGGAGAAGGCAGTTGATAACCTCACATTCTTTTCATCGCAAGTAAAGACAATTCCCGCCTTTGGCGATAACGTAAGGACACTTTCTTTACTAATTAAATTTATTTAAGGTACTCCATGTGTGTCTATATATATATATATATATATTCTAACTTTAATTAATTCAAAATGTGTGAGAAGGGAGTTACCAGGGAGCCTTGTATTCTTTCCACCTTTATCAGACAAGGGAAACCACTTCTTAAAGTTAAAGTTGCCAGAGGATTCGTTTTACATTACGACGCGAATGTAGAGGTTAATATTAATGGCATACCCCTCAATAAGCAATGTAAGAAAGTGGAAGTGCAAGACTTACACAGGCCAAAATTTGCTACTGTACCAGTTCCATTTCCTGATGACGAGGTCACTACTTTGGGAGATGTCGTAGGTTCACTTGTGCAATGGCCTTTAGAAAACATTCATGTTGTCGTCGAAAAGGTGGATATGCTAAAACTACCAAATTTCTTATAATGAACGCCTTTAAATTTTTTAGGGTAAGAAGAATATTAACCAATAGTAAGTACTTTAATTGTTATATTTGCAGAATTTACACGAAAAAATAGAGCATTCTAAGACTTCTAGGTCAACAGCCCAAGTCACTGATACGACTACGCCTTCACCTAATCTTGAAGAGGTAATACTAATTTCGAATCATCGATTTTTATTTTTTTTATTTAAATTATATAAGACGTCTCCTGTATTTTTTTTCCTGGACTTGTAGCCCCCAAAAAAATCAACGGACATCATGTATAAGCCAGATAATTTTAACGCCCTCAATCCCGGTGGTTCTTATGATAAGAAATATGATGCTTTGGAGTATAGAAACAAAATCACGTCGTCTTCGCTGAAACATCTGCATGATCTGGCTTTAAGTAAATAAAAAACCGGCGACGTTGTCATCCTTGGACTGGAACCGGATATTTTGGGCAAATCTGATGATATGGCTATATTTGAGTCGAAATCTCTGTTTGAATTTGTTGACGTTGACGAGTTAGATGTGGCTCACCTTTTAGTTTGGATTAAGTAAGATAATTAATAAACTAGTCATTTGGTTTACCTAATAACAAAGTTTATGTAAGGCATCAATGAAATTAACATTCGTTCTATGTGCCGTAATAGGTGCCTGTATACATACATCACCGATTCAAATAATCAGTATGGAGCTGTCAGCTATGGATTCTTGTGTCCTTACCACTTCTCTTCAATGGCACCCTGTCTTTCATACCTAAAGCAGATCCAAGTAATCGCTCAACGGTTAACAACGACAAAAAGACCGTGGCTTGCCCCTTACCTTTTTTTATCTTAGTGAGAAGACGTAAGTTTTATAATACTTATTATAATGAACCACGCTTCCAGTCATTTATTAACACAATTTTATGCATACGAACTAACAGCTAAATTTTCAAATCTCCATAGGAAGCATTGGGTGCTGGTGGCAATCAACTTAAAATCAAAAACAGGCTACTGGATTGACTCTTGCGGTGGCCAACCTACTCAGAAGTTTAGAGAGATGATACATGCGTAAGTTTAATCTACCCTTCACTAATGTCATTTGTTTTTGTATGACCTTTGAATTCTGTTATCCTTTGAATGTCACATTAATATTATAATTTTGTGTATGAATTAATGTTTTTGAAGAAAAAAAAAGAATATCTTCACTTGACCAATTTGACAGCAACCCCTATCCAAACATTGTCACAGTAGAGGTACGTATATATCTTGTTAATAATTACTCGTATCATTTCATTTATGTATATATATGCGACAGGTTTATCTGATTTAGCTTATTTTTGTTTGATTTATATATCAGTGTCCTCTACAGCCAGACGTTAAACAATGCGGATTTTTCGTTTGTCGGTCCATGTGGGAGATAATCAAAGCTAAACATTTCAGCATTGGTTCTAAGATTAGTGTGTTTTAATAAATATTACAGCATTACATACGTAACTTGCTTAGGTTTAATTCTGTATATTTCCATTTATTCTGTATATTTTAATTTCTAGGTTCCACTGAACTCCGCCGGAAAGCCAAAATACACGAGGGTTGACATCAACGATGTTGGGGATCGATGGGCCCAATTTTTGATTTCATCAGTTCAGCAGCCTTGTTAGTTCGCTCATTATGTATCTATGTGTATATGTAGGGCCATCTGTATTGAGTTTAAATCAACCTGTCGTATATATTATTTTGATGTTGTGTAATTGAATTGGTTATTCACTGTATAATTTTGATGCTGGATTGAATTGATTTGATCATTCTGTGTATAATTTTGATGCTGGATAGAATTTTGCAGTGCAGTGCGTAGCTGCTGAAAAAATAGCATATTCAACAGCTACTAGAACTTGCTGAAATCTATTTTTTTTTAAAAAAAATTTATACAAAAAACAACAACGGTTCTCACACTCCATTATCAAATAACAAACTGACAATGACTGTTTTTAAATACAAAACCGTTGTCAAATTTTCCCTCCAATGCTAATTAATATTTTCCGCCAAAAAAATAAGACAACGAAACACACCCGTTGTCATATGTATAGTATTTACAACAGCTATGTCATACAGAAACTGTTGTTAATTTTTGCCTCCCTGGAGAAAAGATAACGACCAAAACCGTTGTCAAATTTGTTAATTAATAACAGTTTTCGTCAGCAATAACCGTTGCCATTGTCTAGAACAACAACGGTTTTCCTACTGTGAAACCGTTGTCATATTCATTATTGAAGTAAACCGTTATCAAACGTTTACAACGGTTCCGTGTTTTCTAAAACCCTTGTCACTAATTAACAACGGTAGGTACTATAACAGATCTGTATTTCTGTTTCATAATGGTATTTGACCATATTTAACCATTGTTATAACGCTTAACTGGTGTAGTGTGGGTCCCGTAATAGGGGTCGAAACCCAGCCTAAAGATAGGTACAAAAACAACAACAAAACACCATTTGAATATTGGTCAAATTCGATTTAGGTCGGTCAACGATGGTCAACAGGTGGTCAAAGTTCGGTTAAGGTCAGTCCCAAGGTGGGTCAAGGTCAAGGCGGGTCAATGATATAATTTAATTAACATAAGGGCTAGTATAAGACAGTCTTACCTCAAGATCTTGAGATGGATGAACTAAATCTCCTCTTCTTCCAATCTGTTTTTTCTCTCTCTTTTGCTCTCTTATTTTGAGTTGAGGAAATAAAATGTGAAATTATAAGGTGATAGGATGAAGTAGTATGGGTGGGGGTATATATAAGGGTAGGATGGTAGGTGGGAGTATATACATATGTATACGTATTATTATTATCGTTACTATCTTTATTCCGTCTCATAACATAATTCATAGAATATAATATAATATTATATAATATATTTACCCATTTACCGTTGGCTAGCCTTTGACCAAGGTGAAGAAATACGGGGTATTACATAAGATCACTGTGTTTTTTAGAGATCTTGCTGACATTTCTGCGCACATAATAAATATATACGGTGAAAGCTGGTCTTCCTATTGAATACCTCAAGAGGGTCTAAAAACGTCTCCTGGTGCTCCATTTACTAACACCGAGTAAGAAGCAGTTCTTATACATTCCAAAATCCAGGAAATCCACGTATGATTAAAACCCTTTTGCTTAAAAGTTTTCTCGATAAAGTTCCATTCTAGTCGGTCATATGCTTTCTCCATTTCAAGTTTGATTGCAATCCAGCCTCCATTGCCCTTTTTACGTTTAAACGAGTTGAAAATCTCATACGCTAAAAGGATATTATCTTGAATAAAGCGATTAGGTGTAAAAGCACCTTGAAACGGGTGGATAATTTTATGCAAGACACTACAAAGGCGGGTAGCCAAGATTTTTGAAATAATCTTATAAATTGTTGAACAAAGACTAATAGGGCAAAATTGGTTTGTTGTTTGAGGATTATCAAGTTTAGCAATCAGTGCTATGAAAGTATGGTTAATTTCTTTTATTAATTTTCCTGAACGGAAAAAAGCTAAAACTGCTTTAGTAACAGAATTTCCTACAATATCACAATATTTTTGAAAGAACTCTGCGGGAAATCCATCAGGACCCGGACTTTTATTTGCAGCTAAACTAAACACAATTTGTTTAACCTCTTCCATACTAATATTACTTGTAAGAAATTTGTTATCTTCTTCTGTGATTAACCCATTAATAAACTTAAAATCCTCATTCTTGTCGAAATTACAAAGTGGATTTGTTGTAAACCTAAGTTTAAACTCATTCGATGTTTCTTGTTTAATAAGGTCTTTATCAGTAATACAAGCGCCATTCTTATTTATAAACTGCTTAATTCCATTTCTACTACGTCTAATCGTGGCATAATTTTGAAAAAAACTTGGTATTGTTATCTCCAAAATTCGCTTTGTTTATACGAGATTTTTGCTGCCAGTAGACACGTTTATAGTCATGTAGTGCATCACGTTTTTTCAACCATCTCAATTGTGCGATTTCTAAATCGGTAATATGAGAAGAGCCTAGTAAATTTTGTATATTTTATAACTTTTTTTCAGCAATTAAAAGTTGTCTAAAAATATTTCCAAAAGTAGACTGATTCCATTTCTTAGCCTTTTGTTTTAAAAACTTTCATTTTTGGGAGAGACAGAACATATACGATCCATGAAACTGATATTGCCAACAACTTTTGACCATTTTAGTGAAATCATTTCGGAGAGTCCAGATAACTTCAAACCGAAAAGGGAGGGGGGGGCTTTCTTGTGAATTTGGTTTTGATTATGAAATTTCACTGAGATCGGACAATGGTCTGAGCTAGTGAAAGCATGGTGGACAAACTCCATGTTTGGATATGTACTCATCCAATTAGGAGAGGCTAAGGCTCCATTAAGGATTTAAAAATATTATAAGAACCACTTTTCTTTTTTTCTGCAGGAAAAAAATTACCGGAAAAAGGGAGTTCTACACAATTAGTATTACCTAAGAAACTATTTAATCTTAAACAACGCGCATTGGTAACCTTTGCACCACCTTCTTTTTCACTAGGACTCTTAATCCCGTTAAGATCTCCTAGTAATAAGAAAGGCAAATTAAGATTAAGGACTAAATTTTGAATCTCATTCCAAAACTCCGACTTTTCAACCGATTGAGCTGGAGCATAAACAAAAATGAGGCAAAATATCACATTTTTAGTTAAGTCACACACTAGGAATAAAACCACAATTATTAAACCCAAAATTAGTTATCAGATAAGGTTCAGGGTTAGTATTTTATTTAGTGTCACAAATGGCCAAGATTTTAATACCATTTGACGAGCTAAAGAAATTAAGTTCTTCGACAAATTTTTTACTTTTAGTGCCCCTAACATTCCAAAAGACAATATTCATTGAAAATAAATTAAGACGAGAAGACGCAAGAGTGACATGATAATGTCACATAAAGCAAAATTCATTATAGATAAAAGCAACCATAACCCACAAAGATCATGTGCTATGTTACATGTGTGATGGACTATTAGCACAATCACACAAAATCTGAAAATAGTAGCCAAAAAATACGGTTCATACATATAGTTAAATAAGTAGCCATTTCTAAGGGCAAAAAAATCCGACAATACTGCTTCGCGAGTAAATTGGAATAACCAATTTGTATTACATAGAGCTAGAGAAACATCATCATAGCATAACTGGTTAGAAGAAACACACCCCATGAAAAAGATGTTCCCAACAATTGCTTTAGTAGCAAAAGCCATGAAACAATCCGAAACTTGCTGGATAACAACGGAAGGATTTGATACAACAGTACAACCCATCAAAATATCATCATGATCAAATTAAAAATCTGCACTTATGAAAATTTCTCTAGACCAACTTGTAAAATAAGCAAAATGAGTAAGGTAAAAATCACCAAAGATGACATTATACTCAGTCATAGGCAAACAAAATTGCATTTGTGTATCACAGAATACATCAGCCTCAACAATCAATAAGATAACATCATATCGACAAAGGGAAAAACTAGTAGAACCGTGTGACAAATTTAATCCTTGAGCTAGACAAAACCATCTCAAAAAGATGGTTAAGCAAGCATAAAACAAATTCTTACAGGGAAAGAAATTAACTAGATAAAGTTTGGCTTGGGTAAAGCCTAAGTCCAAATTATCTTCAATGTAGACTGTTAGGGCCCAAAATCCGGTTATGGACCCGACCCGCACATCTTATTGGGGGCAGCCTAAAGAGAGATGTCACGATCCCAATTGAAGAGCAGGAACAAAGCTTGGGCCTAGGTGAAGCGGAGCCCAGCTGCGACGCACCATAAGAGCCAAGAAGTCCGAAAAAGAAGTCTTGGGGAACAATAAAAAAACCCTAACTGGGGCGCACCACTCTATAAGCAAATAGATCTTAAACAGAAAGATCCATTCGAAAACATAAAGAAAAACCCAAAGGTCAAAGTGGTCTTAGTGCTTAATCATTCTATTGGATTAAGGTCAAAGTGGTCTTAGTGCTTAATCATTCGATTGTATCTTCCTCAATCTCGATTATAGTGAATATCTTGGTGGTATCCCGGCCCCCCTCCCTCCCCCGGTTGTTTCCCACATTGGGTTTTCCGCGTCACCAAAATATCTTGTGTCAACTGTCTTATTTTTCCTTATTACGTACAAAATCTACATACAACGTCAATTACTTTCACCCAATACAACTCGCGTTATTGATTAAGCACTAAGACCACTTTGACCTTAATCCAGTACAATTATACCAAAACAAATTGGCGCCAACCGTAGGGCATAGTGGTCGTCTCCTATAATCGGTAGACGCACAATCAACACGATGTCGGGAAACAAAGATACTACGTCAGTGAATCCTGTGTCACAGTTGCAACCAACTGTGGCAACACCGGCATGAGGTTACACCCCAATACTGAGTGCCCAACAAAAAATCAACCCTCGGCAGGTCGAAGGCTCAGCACAATCAGGGAAACCACTTATCCCAGCAGCAGGATAACCAAAGGTTGTTAGGGAAGCAGGGCCCAACCAGGGGAAACCTAAGGCAGGCCAACAAGAGAAGAGAGCGCAGGTGTAGCCCAGACCTCACAATACGTCAGCGCTGCCGAGTCCCACACAGATCATGAAAAGCGGGATGGACACCTTGTCAAAGACCATCAAAAACATGCAAGAAGAAAACAGGAATTTAAGGACCCAGATGGAGACAGACAACGGGCTCCCCAAGGCGTAGATGGATGAGTTGTGCTACCAGAGTGCCACCCCTGGTGCCTGGACGTAGGGTTCAGGCTCCCAAGATCTACAAAGATAAGATATTAGCAGAAGGAAACAACGGTCGTTCCCTTAGGAGGTGGTTACAAGACTGGACCTCAAGGCAACGCCACAGCCAGTTAGAGCAATAATTTCCACCGAACTGGGGGCATTGACCCTAGTTCCAGAGCCACCACTCAGGGAACAAATACCGATAACAGGTAATCTCGTTTATAATAGTGTACTAACTCCTAATCAATTGATCAGTGTAGGTACCCAGGAATAGCGCGGAACAGGAAGGCGATCGGATCCAGAACCAACAAGTGCTACCCCTAACCTGATGCAACAAAGGCCGGCATATGCGTGGATGAGAAGCATAGGCCAGCCAGCTTTCTACCCACCTTGGATGCAAAGCCAAGGTCCAATGAGTACATCGGTAGGGGGTAATGTCTAGATGCAGCAGCAGCGTACTCCTGAGGCGCAAAGAGATAAGTATGCGCAAATGAAGCAGCAGTACAACGAGCTACGCAGCATAATTAGCAGGATCTCAGGGATGTTGCCTCAAGTGGAGTTAGCTCCGTGAGACAGTTATGCTGACTCACCCATTATCGATACACTAGCGACTCAGGTGATACCTAAAGGGTTTAGCATCCAAACAATGACTCTCTATGATGGTACGACGGACCCTTATGACCATGTCACCCAGTAAAAACAGAAGATGATGATTACAACAGCAGCGGGAGCCACTAAGGAGGCATGCATGTGTAAGAGGTTCGTTTCGATGTTGACAGGGGCTGCGCTACAATGGTTTGTCAGCCTCCCAAACAAGTCAATATCGTCGTTCGCCGAATTGGTAAACGCATTCCATCAGCAGTTCGCAAGCAGTAAAAGGCCAGAGAAGCAGCCCAACGAGCTCTATAGGGTTGTGCAAACACTTGGTGAGCCAATCAAGGACTACGTCGCTAGATTTAACGCTGAAAAGGTGGAAATTCGAGACCGTGACACGTCCACAGCCATACAGGCCTTTAAACAAGGGTTGCATAAAGATTCAGATTTATACAAACAATTAACAATGCACCCATGTATGACGTTCAAAGCCGTGTTAGCGAAAGCCACACCAGTTGGCGATTCGAGGAAGATGCGCTATCCAGGAAGCCTACATACAAAGAGAATCCACACGAAAAGAGAATAAACAGAAAGTCAGCCCCGGAAAAGAAAGAGGAAAGGCCCAAACCGTACAGTAAACCTAACATCAGCAAGGTTGGGGAAAAGTCACAACATGTCGATAATAGCAAGTACCCCCCTATATTTAGTGAATATGGGTTTACAAACAATATGACAGGGCTGCTAAAAGCACTGAGGAATCTAGGGGATCAGTTTAGGTGGCTTAAGCCACCAGCGGAAGGAAGGTCCAACGATGGCCGGGATCCCAATAAGAAATGTGAATATCACGAGGACATAGGACATACAATGGAGGACTGCTTCAATCTCCACAAAGAAATCCGATTCCAGGTCTGAAGGGTAAATCTGGACCACCTGTTACCACGTGTTGGCAGGCACGAGAAGGGCAAGGGTGACGCTGTAAAGCAAGTGCTACCCTCGGCACTACCCATCTGCACCAGGATATTTAACGTGATAACAAGTGGATCCAAGTTATCAGGCTTAACTTACTCTGCAGCTAAGAGGAAGGCCACAAAAAGTAAAGGTGATCGCCCAGAAGCATCATGCAGGGTAAGCCAAAGCGATTTGCTAACAATCACATTCGACGAATTTGACGCGCAGGATGAAGCAGAGCAGCATCATGATGCCTTAGTAATAACGCACTCCATAGGAAACTGCACCGTCAGGAAAGTATTGGTGGACACTAGAAGTTCTGTGAACCTGATTATGTTGGAAACTCTAAAAAACATGGGATTCAACAAAGAACACCTGCAGAGAAAAGTTGTTTCACTAGTGAGCTTCAGTGACGAATCAACACATTCGTTGGGGGAAATAACCATCCCAACATTCACAAAGGGAGTTAACAAGTTGGTGCGATATCAAGTCATAGAGGGCCCCTCAACTTACAAGGTAATCCTAGAAAGACCCTAGCTCCACCAGATAAGGCTATCCCCTCCACTTACCACCAATGCCTCAAATTTCCTACTCCTTGGGGAGTGGTAACGGTGGAAGGAGACCAAGAAGAGTCGAGGAGCTGCTACAAACAGGCCCTCAAAACCACAACAAGTCCCCCAACATAGCAATTACATAGCCGGTGCCCCTTGGATGAATACGTGGAGCCACCCACAGAGGGGCTAGATCAGATCCACCTGGATGAGGTGCACCCGAATAGAACAGTGCTGGTGGGCACAGAATGCACATGTAATAATCGTGATAAACTCATTGAATTTCTAAAAGCTAACATGAATTGTTTTTGTAATACCCGCCCTTGTTAGGGACTCTTTGACCGTCATTGACTGACCATAGATGCATGTTAGACCATTGTTGGTCCCTGAGGTTTAGTCTTTCGTCTTAGTACCCTTCGGGTTAGAAGACTCGATCTAGTGGAGGTTACTCGATCGAGTAGCTTAGTCACTCGATCGAGTAGAGGCCACTCGATCGAGTAAGTTGGTTACTCGATCGAGTAGGTGGAGTCCAGCGGTAAAATATATATCGCGATATCGTGAAACCCGAATCATTTCATTTCTTTTCTCCTAAACCTATATGTCATCGTCTCTCTATATCTTCACCTAATTTCATCCTTTTAGAAGCCGAAGGGAGTTGAGTCACCATGGGGATGGGAGCATGTGTCGGGTAGCGTCTTGCCACCGGAATACTTTGTATAGGTATGTTGTCATCATCATCATCGTCTCCCTTAGTTTTGGTTATGGTTGTGGTGGTAGTAATATATTGTCGTACTAGTTGTATTATGTGGTTATGCTGGTTGCTTATCGCCTTGCGGTTATATGCGGTGTTGCTGCGGATTGCTAAAGGTAGGGTTTCCCTACTCAGTTATTGTTTACATATTTGTAAGGTGGTTGATGATTGATTGTTATGCGTTTATGGTTGATATCGATGGTTTTGGTAATTGTAGCTGTTTTAATTAATTGAATGCGTTGTCTGTGGTTCGCGAGGCGTGCCCTCATCTGAGTGGGGTCACTTGCGGGAGTGACTTTACGCCCTTGATTCGCCCTATGTGAAACCCGCCCCAGAAGGGGATGTGCACATTAATGAACATGGGTTTTCGCTCGGAAAAGATGAGCGGGGATTTGGTGGGTATGGCTGCGGTCCCCCACCGGCGGTGTGGAGTATCCGACGCGAGGGGTACTCCGGCAGGACTACACATCTTAGTGTGTAGTCAGGTGTGTGGAGGTGTGACGGCGGGGTGTATGTGTATTGTATTCGTACTTGTGTGATTATACAGTTACTGACAGTTTATGGTGTTCTCTGTGTTTCTTTTACTTTATGTATGCCGTGATCTTTATGGTGAGCAGTCAGTCTTAGCAGGTTGCTTTCTGGATCTTAGCTGGGTTCTTTGGAGGGACGAGTTCACCACGAGTCACGACAGATAGTTTACGTAATTGGTTATATCTTGAGATGTATCTTTTCTTTTGGTTTAATGACTTGTAATAACTTAAAATGTTCTCTTATTGGCGTTTGATTATTACTTTACCTCGGGTAACCGAGATGGTAACACCCTTATCTGTCGGGGAAGGTCTTATTAAGGCTCCTTGGTAGATGGGGGTGTTTCAAAGTGGTATCAAAGAAACCCTGCGACCGTGGGGTAGTGAACATGTGGTCAGGAGTACCCGATTCTCCCACCTAGCGAGGGAGGATTCTGGGCTTGGTTGCGGTTAGCTTTGAGGCACAACGAGGACGTTGTGTTCTTTAAGTGGGGGAGTTTGTAACACCCCAAGAGATTGGATGGAAAGTTGTCCCACATCGGGAAAATATGGAGCTTGTGAGATGTTTATAAAGGATTCCACCCACCACTTAGTAACAAGGCCTTGTGCTTTTGGGCTTAATTAAGGACAAATAATAGGCTCAAAGGTGCACATCTCATCTTATTGAGGTTGTGTTATGACGTGGTGGGTCGGGTTGTTATAAATGGTATAAATTGAATTTTTGTGAGTCTTATGCATATAAAAATGGGAAAATATAGTAGAGGATGTTGTTGGTATCATGTTTGTTGTTGATTTTGGCTAATATTACCTAAAATTTTGTCTTAAAACTTCGTCTTAAAAGTGCCCCAACACTGAATTTCTCCCCAAATTTTGGTAACTTATGATCGTTGGTGAAGCTATTTCGAGGGAATTACAATTCCAACTTTCTTTTGGAACTAAAACTTGGTGATCTGAAAATATGAAACCGTCTTCTATGAGTCATGAGGGTAAGGTGAATTGAGAATATTGGGTTGTCTTTTAAACGGTTGTTTTCAATTGTTGTTTCTTGATTCATGAGTAGTCCATAAAAGTTCTTTTGATCAAGTAAGAAAATTCGTTTTGTGTTGTTAAAATATGTTGAAGCAGATGCCTATAAACGTTGCTACAACTCGTCAGAGCAAGAGGTCTCGTGCTGCCGAAAGGGAGACTGGGGAGGGGAGCCAGGGACCGGTTTTTTTGCCAACTTCCGAGTACCCTACTGTTGTCTTTGCTGATTTCAAGCAAATAGAGGCCTTTGTTGAACTAACGAAACGTCGTATGAAACGTACTAGGTGTATAGATACGGTAGTATTGGAGGGCTTGGGGGTTGAGACTAACGTAAGGCACATCTTCGAGGCCCTGGGTTAACGGGCTTATACCACCTTAGGAAGCACTCTTACCCCTTCTTGACCTTGGAATTCATGAGCTCTTATGTTTATGATGCGGTAGCTAAGACCGTGAAGTTTCGCTTGTTGAACACCAGCTTCCTCCTGACCATGGACTAGTTTGCTACTTACCTCCACCTTGCTCGGCCCGAAGAGGGATTTCTTAGAGATATCCCGACTGAGTGTGGGGCTAGTAGGTATATGCTTGTTTTACCGGTAAACCCGCGCCCACCTCGAGCAACATGTTGATTACTGATATTCAACATGTCACCCTGAAGATCTTCCTCCATGCCTTGACTTGTCTGCTCTACGATAGGAAGGATGTGAGTAAGTTAAACTCGCATGAGGTTATGTTGCTAGTCACCTATCTTAACCCCGACCGAGTTCAGCAAGTCTCTTTTAGTGCCCCGGCCATCGTTTGTGCTAGCTTGGCCCTGATGGCCACTTCTTCGACCCGGTACTTGAGTTGTGGTGCCATTGTCACCCGGTTGGCTGAGCGGTTGACCACCTTTGAGGCCTCTTCGGCCATCACCCTTATGGCCCCGGTTGTGCCCACTTTGGATAGGGCTTATTTCATCGACCATAAATGGTTGAGTGTTTTGGAGGGTGGTGAGTTAGCTTGGAGGGTATGGGGCGTGAGTTGGATGAGGTTGCCAGACCCCGAGATTCTTCCAGTGATCGAGCCCTTGGCCTAGCAGTGGTGGCCTCAGACTCAGATGATGAGGAGGATAACCCTAACCGTCAGTTTTACCTTGTTGATGATAGCCTCTTAGAGGTGATGCCGGAGCCGACCAAGGGGGATCGAGCTAGACTAGAGGATCAGCAACCTAGGGTGGGGAGAGGTCCTAGGAGGGTGAGGAAGAGGGTCGGTGAGACCCAACCGTCGCAACCCATACCTCCACAGTACCAGTATCCTAGCTACCCTTCCTCTTTTAGCCCCAAGATGCAGGTGAGTGAGCTCACCGAGCGGATATCCAACGCGTTAGTCTTCTGCAACATGTATGAGATGACGCACATGCAGGACATTGGGACCAACCTGGCCCAACCGGTTTGGTGGAGGGGTGTCGGGGATGATAGTGGAGTCTTCCACTCTTATGGAGTAGACCGCGCTATATGGGGAGCCCCTCAGAGCTACCCTTTCGGTTGTCTGGCGCCATGGCGAGCAGAAGGAGACCCGGGGACTGGAGCTACAGCAGGAGGCGACGAGTTTGGAGCCGGCACATCGGGAAGAGGAGGCAGAAATGAGGAGATGAAGGATGAACCATGGGGATGGGAGCATGTGTCAGGTAGCGTCTTGCCGCCGGAATACTTTGCATAGGTATGTTGTCATCATGATCATCGTCTCCCTTAGTTTTGGTTATGGTTGTGGTGGTAGTAATAGATTGTCGTACTAATTGTAATAGGTGGTTATCTTGGTTGCTTGTCGCCTTGCGGTTATATGCGGTGTTGCTGCGGATTGCTAAAGGTAGGGTTTCCCTACTCAGTTATTGTATACATATTTGTAAGGTGGTTGTGTTGGAGTATGTGTCCTCGACAATAATGCGATCACATATTTAAATCTCATAATAAGAATACATGAGGGAAAGTAATATTTTATTATCAACTGATCCACATTAATCGGTAATGATTGGCTGACTAGAGTTTGACATTACTGTCGTGTGACGGTGGTGATCAGTTGATCCCATAAGGTCATACCTTTAGGGTAACACTCTTAATTGATTAATTAATTAATTGTATATCGATACACGTTAATTAATTCCTTAAAATTGAATAAATAATTTTTTGAGTGGGAATTCGTATCTTATTATAATTCGATTAAATAAGATTCGGTCTAAGAAATTAAATAGTTTTATTACTTAGATTTATTTGTTGTTTGTGAAATAATTAAAATAAGAATGAATGGCTTATTGTAAATACAAGTTGTCGTGATTTATAATTCAATGACCCATTTTAAGTATTTGTAATCATGAATTACTAGTTAATTTTTGTATGTGATTTATTTTGTTTATATAATGAGTTTTAATAAGTTAAAAATGCATTATTAAAAAACATGTCTAGTAACATGTCCAATATGTCACACTACACAAATTAACAAATTGACAAACTTAAAATGGAACCCATTTTATCCTTGTGAGCCGTGTAAATAGAGGGTTTGTGGGTAATTGTGTTTTGCTCATTTAATCATAGGAGGCACAATCATACCCTATGATTATTAGGGTTGCATGCCTAAGTCTTGAGAAGATCAAACTTTAAAATGCATTGGGCACCCTATCCCACCCCAACCGGCCTCCCTTATGCCAATATGAGGAGTTTTTCTCTTCATATTCATTCATTCCAGCCTAATGATATATTTGATTATTGAAAATCTCTCTAAAATTATCAAGAACAATTAGAAAGAAAACTCTCACAAAACCTAATATTATTCCA
>VHZZ01020544.1:14232-35070 GCA_009801015.1 Silene noctiflora | reverse complement strand
ATAATTATTTTATTATTAAGTATTATAAAAGTTATATAAAATTGACTTTTTAGTTGTGTTTGTAATTTTTAATAATAAAAAAAATAATTTTTTAGCTATTTTTTTTCAAATATAATATATAAATATAAATATTTTAATAAAATTCTTGATTTATCCTTGACCCGTTCGGGTCGGGTCTCGACCCTAAAATAACGGGTCATATCGGGTTCGAGTCAAACGGATCACGGGTCAAAAAAACGGGTCGGGTTTTGACAGGTCTAGTATTGTTCCACCCGATATATTTACCGTCATCACACAGTAAGCCTCTTCAACCCAAAATGCTTATTCGAATCTAGGTATATCGAGGAAAAAGAGGCCATACAACGATGATGACATCCTCGATTTAAAACTAATTCAGAATCAGTTGACATGAATCGTCATTCAAAATAAATAATCTAAATGTTCGGTTCATCTTCCGAAATAATACTACCTTCTGAGACATGAAAATTATCAAACTACCGATTATTTTTTTTTTTTTTCACAAATAATTGCATATTGCCGATAATCAATTTTTTAATCCCTTTTAAACTAAATCAATTTTTACCCCTGATCCAACTTTACAAAAATAAAAAGTAAAATTGACAGATTTTCACAGCATACATGAAATTTTGAAGTGAAAATGTCTACAAGGTTACAAAACTAAGGTACATTACACAAGCACATTGGCAAGGACATGCATGATAAATCCGGTACAGTGGACGCCGGGAACTAGCCAACAACTACGTCAGGCAAAGCCACTAGGCAATACTCTCAGCTATATCCGTCATGCTTAACTCTAATAAAGAAAAAAAAAACTAATATCCCATACTAGTACAATACCAACTCTTGAGAAAAAAACAATAAAATGACAGCAAAAGGCGGCGTTAAAGTGAGCGCAGGCATCGTTTAAGGCACATTGATGACTTGGATAGACTGCAACATATCAGAAACAGCAATGACAAGGTCACCTGTTTTAATCATTCCCCTGGCTTTCAGCAGAGCAAATGTTTTGTTCAGGTTGGTCTCCATATCATCTGAGAAGCTTAATCGGAATGGTATCAGGCCCCACTGAAGGTTAAGTCGTCGCCTCACTGATGTTGTGGTGGTGAATGCAAAGATAGGGCAGTCTGGTCGGCAGCGTGACAAGAGAGACGCAAGGTGTCCTGATTTTGTGAAGACGAATATTGCATCTACCTCCAAAGTATTGGCTGCAAAACCAGTAGAGACCAAGTTTACTACAAGGATGTTGCTTGAAATTTTCGGCACATTTGTTTCAAGCAAATTGAGTCAAAACTCCTATCATAAACACATGAACCATTGATACGAAAGCAGGAAAGAGGGAAATCAAATAACAAGGTACTAATGTAAACCTTGAGTCGCCTAGGTGAAATTATTCATGCCCTAAGTCATCGAAATTATGATGAAGCCGTTCAAGGTAAGCAACACATGAGTTTGAATTTTAAGCCACCTACGCATAATACTTTAAACCTCGAGTCAGCTAGGGGAAATCATTCATGCCCGTAAGTCATCAAGATTATGATGAAGCAGCTTAAGATAAGCAATGTTCACAGTATTATTCTCTTCTCACTTATCGTGAATAAAACTGTCTTTCGTCATAGTCTTTACTAGCAAAGGAAGAAAGAGATGCCAGAATGGCCTACCCATCTTTGAAATGCAGTTGTAATGTGAAAAGCAATTAAATAATCAACCTATGTGAAGTTTAAATATAGATTGCAATCAAATTATTGCGTACCCATCTTTGCAGCACAATTGCAGACTTCTTCTGAAATGCTATCGGAAAATGAAGAAGCCACCTCATTAAGTTCCACTGGTTCATAACTTTTCTCCTCCCTCCACCATTTCTCAATCCTCACACTAACATTTCGTAGAACAGCCAACGCCTTCTCTGGAAACTGGCCCATGGCTGACTCACCAGAGAGCATTAAGGCATCGGCTCTCTGTCTGACAGCTTCAGACACGTCAGCTACTTCTGCTCTAGTAGGTGTAGGGTATTCAATCATGGACTCAAGTAGCTGAGAAGCGACAATAACGGGTTTATTTAATTGTCTGCAGAGTTGAACTATATTTTGCTGGGCTGATGGAACCTGCTCCAATGGAATCTGGGCACCAAGATCTCCTCTTGCCACCATAGCTCCATCTGATGCTTGTATGATCTCCTCCAAATTCCTTAATGAATCAATACTTTCTATCTTTGCTATAACCGATATATCGCTGCATAGAATTAAATAAGCGGGAAATAGAAATAAATATTTTAATACGACAGCAATTGTGCCCAGGACGAATATGTATGAGAGCCCACCTGTCCCGACAACGAGCTGCAATGTAGCTTTTCAAATGATTGATCACTTCAGCAGACTTGACAAATGATACTGCTATAAAATCAACACCCTCTGCAATTCCAAAATCAATGTCCAGCCAATCCTGGAGATCCAGACACGTAGAAGTGGAAGAGTCAGCAATATAGATCAAACATAAAGATGTATATATACAAAGTCACACAGATGCATTAAATCACTCTAAAACATACAAAATTCAAGATTAATCTTGAGGTTCAAACATCCTGACAAGATAAACAACTCACGGCTTTAGTTTTAAAAGCCGCGGAGTGCTGTGAGGCAATAAGATGCGAGATAGTTGCGCACTGTCTTAGCAGATAAGTTTGAATATCAAGGCAAAGTGAAGGGTATAATAAAAGAATTACAAGGAAATGGTAGGGATAATCAAGTAAAGTGAAGGGTATAATGGAAGAAATTGAAGAAAAAGCGTGGAATTTGCAAAGTAGCGTATCTCGCTAGAGTTTGTGCCTTGCACAGAAGAAGCACCTTTGACAAGAATAAGAGACAAAGGTTTATTTTTTCCAAATTATAGGAGGGAAAGTTGCAACAGAGGCCTCAATATGGTTTACATTTTTACAATATACACGCCATCAATCCAAAACATGATAATCAAGACATAATCTGGGCCTTGATACTTTTTTGCTCAGAAATGAGCATAGTTTTCCTACTAAAATATGAATGTTCAATTTGAAGTTCACAGGCAAGTGCCATTACAGAACAATTTAAGCTCCAACACAAATTTGGATGAGTTTAGTGAATACAAAGAAGATATCAGAAATTCTTTTGGTATAATAACTACTCAATACCTAGTTGTGTCTTACAAAAATTATGTTTAATATACTCTGACAAGAGACGTCTTATACACAGTTCTAGAAGGGTGGTGGAAACACCATTTGATAGGGAAATGAGATTAAGAAAGAAGTAGTTCTGACCTTGGAAGAAATTGTTGGAAGCATGGCATTGCGTTCACGTACTACCTTTCCCTCCCGCCAAAAGGTTAAGTTTGCTCGTGGAAGTAAAAGTCCTGGATCTGTACATAGACACTTGACATCTGGACCAAACTTCTCTATGACTTCAAACCTCACCATTCCACCGTCCACAACAAGTTCATCCCCCTTCCTGACATCTGTTCAACCAAATCATAGCCGCTAATAAAATCATTTACTAAATTAGAGTCCTTGCAACAAACTACCGTACAATGGAAGGAAGCACACAGAATGAATCAACCAAAACTATAAGCGGAGATGCGTTTAGGAAATGAAGATTGAAACAAAGCCACACAGCATGAATTGACCAAAATTATAAGCCAATAAGTGAAAGAACAAATATACACCGTACTGAGTCTTGAGGCCACAGAGTAGTCGTAAGAATGATTACCTTCTGCAAAGCCATCATAATTGACTGTGATGGTTCGTTCTGGCCTAGGTAAATCAAAAGCTCGGACAGTAAAAGTCCAGATTTCACCATCCTGTGCAGACAGAAGGTTTGGTTAAAACTTGACTTCAAGGGTACGTGAAGGAACAAACATTCAAAAATTTCAAATGAACTAACATACACCAATATGACCAGCCCTTTCCCTCTCAAATTTAACCCCACAATCCCACATGTTATCAAAGCGATTTTAACAGTTAACAAGATTAAGGATAATGCACATTCCATGTTTCAAATCTCTCAATTCACAAGCTACAAAAACGCTTCCTTCCTTTCCCCCCTATCTTACCCAACCTTCGCCCCATAAGGAGCATGCCCCCAATGCCTTGTTCTTGTTTAATGTCAACAATTCAAACCCTCCCTTCAATTCCCGGTTTCAGTTTACGCTCTCATGTCCCCTAATCTCACTAAATACGGTCATTATCGCTTAAAACACACGGTAAACCCCAAAAGACATAACCTTTATAACTCGGCCATGTATCAGTGTCGCGGTCAATATTTAAAACTATGATCACCATTGCATTATTACATCAAAACACCCCACCCCATCCCACTCCCAACCCCATCAAACATTGAAATTCAAATCAGTCTCCTATATTAGTGTCATGGCCGATATCTAAATTGACGGTCGCACACAATAATTACTGTAAAACAATACACAAAAACTCAGTATCAAACATAAAGAACCAGTTAAGTACTCCCTCCGTCCCAATCATTTATTTACCTTTTCAATCAAAGGTAAACAAATGATCGCAACAAAACAAGTACCAATCCCCTAAAAACCCGAGTCTCACCTCGGCTTTAGCAGAAGATTGACCACCAAGATCACCCATATGAATCTCACTACCTTCAGTATCCATCATAACAGCAACAGCAAAACCCTTCTCATCATTCAACCTTCTAACCCTCTCAATAACACTCTTATGCCACTCCCTAGTCCCATGACACATATTAATCCTAGCAACATTCATTCCGCCAACAGCCAGCGCTTCAAGCTGATCAAACTCACATGAGGCCGGACCAATAGTACAAATTAATTTGGTCCGGCGAGTGCTACGGAAGCCGTTCTCTTTAAGTTCGGCTTCCGTAACTGTGTCCACCTCGATCGCCCCCGACGGAGCCGGGGGCGACAGCGAGGTGGCGCGGAGGGTGAGAGTGGTAGGGAAGGGTAGTTTGGAAAAATGGGGTTTTGGAAGGAAGGAAATTGAGGGTTTTGAGGGGAAGGTGAGGTTGTTGGTGGTGATGAAGGTGAGGTTGGTGGTGGTTGAAGTGGAGGCTGACATTTTTGTGTAGGAAGTGAGACTGTGAGTGATGGAGTTGAGAGGTGTGTTTATGAAGATGGAGACATTGGGATCTCCGCTTTGAATAAAAGAAGTTGTTGGGATTAGATCATCAACCAAGGAGGTTATGAATTGACCCGATTGATTTAGAAGGTAGACCGTATTGCTTGTGATGGTGACAAACTTGCGACATCTCACAAGTCACATTTYCCTCTTACTTACTTTTTGTGAGAGCTCACAAGTTTGTGACGAAAAGGTCATGTTTTTTTTTACTTAATTTCAGTTCAGTTCAGCTTCAATTCAGTTCAGCTTTATTAACTTCAGTTCAAACAGTTTCAGTACAAAAGCACAGGTCTCATAGTTCCGTCACGAATGAGAATTTGTATTTAGAATTATCTGAAAAGATTTAGGCCTTATTTTTTCGGTTGATAGGAGCTAAACTAGACCTGATGAATGAGGTCAGTCAAGTTGAGGTGCTGTTTGGCCAAGTTTCATAAGTGTTTTTTTTAACTGAATAAGTAGAAATTAGGCCAAACACTATAATTTAGATGAGTATAAAACAACTTTTAAAAAGTCAAAATCTAAAAACAAGTCACTAAAAGCAGAAGCACCAAATAGCTACTTCTACTTTTACTTCCATTTCTCACATCCT
Organism: Silene noctiflora; assembly: GCA_009801015.1. NCBI lineage: Eukaryota > Viridiplantae > Streptophyta > Magnoliopsida > Caryophyllales > Caryophyllaceae > Silene > Silene noctiflora. Next base: position 29,332 of record VHZZ01020544.1, on the reverse strand, counting down.
TATTTACTAACAAACCCTGTCTTTTATAACCATAAATTTCATATTTTTATTTTTTGCATTTTTGTATGGTTTATACTCTATAATAATCATAATCTTCTTTCACTCTATTAATGCATATTTCTTTTACTAATCGCTCATATAAATTGATTATGATTGTAGTGGAATTACCCTTGACTTAATGTATGCTTTGCTAATCGACTCTATTATTGACGATCTTTTACAAAATTGATTGTTATGATTTTGATCCTATGGTATTTTTGTTAAATAGAAGTTCAATATTGAATTATATAGAGAGAAAAGAAAATGTAATTGCAATGTGTTTAATATGTAAAAAAGATGAATGTTCAACTTATAAAAGTAATATCTCGTAAGACCGTCTTAAAGCGTAAGACGGTCCTTTTATAAGTAAAGATGAATGTTTAACTTAAGTAATATCTCGTAGTGTAAGACGGAGTCCTTTTATATGTAAAAAGATAAATGTTTAACTTATAGAAGTAAGTGTGAGACCGTCTTATAAGTAAATAAAGGAATATTTAACTTATAGAAGTCTTACGGTGTCAGACCGTCTTATAATTTGTTAGACCGTAAGTAATATAGTTAACAAGAAACAAAGTGAAAAAATAGGATAAAATTAAGTAGGCCAAACATATCAATTTTGTGAGAAATTACTTTTACAAATGTTAGGCCAAACAACTTCAATTTTTTCAAGAAGTAGTTTGTTAAAAAACTCATTTTAAAAAGTAAAAACTCTTTCACATAAACTTGGTCAAACAACACCTGAATTTGGTTTGGGCTAGTTTGGATAGGGTCATTTTTGGTTTGTCACATTTTCGGGTTAGTTCGGGGCACAGGTCTGTTTCAGGTTTGTTGGTGGGATCTGTTTTGGGTTATTTCGGGTCGAGTCATTTTCGAGTGAATGATTAAGAGAGAAAAGGTCATTTCAATTTTTTTTTTTGGTCCTTTAGAGTTATATTTTGTCGAATCATTTTCGGGTTGGGTAGTTTTGGGTCGGGTCTATTACGAGTCAAGAATCTCTAGTCGATCATTTTCGGGCCGGATTGGTTCAATTCGTATAATAACCTAACTCGCCAGTCGCCACCTTCATAATACAACCCCAATAAAATGAGATGTGTACGTTTGGTGCCAATTATTTGTCACTCACTTTAAGCTCAAAAGAAGATGGCTTTATTAATAACTAGTGGGTGAAATCTTTTATAAACATGACTTAACCAAACAACCCAGAACAACCCGACTCAAAATGACCCGACTCAAGAATGACCCCTATAAATGACCCGATAATTATTGACCCGAATATAACCCGACCCGAATGACCCATTTACCAAGTCTAGTCTATTGCATGATTTTGCGTTTGTTTTAGATGTGTTGGCGGGTTATTTTGGGTTCAAGTCGATTGGAATGAGTCATTCCGGTCAGATTTTATATGTGTTGCTTGAGGTTAGGTCAGTTATCTGGGAGTGTAAATACAGTTTTTCAGACTGAAAAATTCCTTGGTCACAATTCTTATTTGCGTATACAGTGAAGCATAGAGTAATCAAGCTGTTTTCTAAATTGGGACAAACAAATCCTCTTTACAGTCTACTGGCACTGCAATGAAGTTAGACATGCATATGATGCATTGCTCACAAAAGTACCGCGGCTTCTGTAATACCGATACCTTAGTCAAGACATCATGTTTATTAATCTGAGTGTAAGTGCAACCAGTGCTAGGGAAGAAAAACATCGACAATTCAATACAACCAATATCTTCAATCTTAAGCGATTGGTTGCTCAATTTGTTTCAGCAATTTCACAAAAAAACAGTCGAAAGAATAGGATACACGAAGAAGGCATTCGCAGTCCGCAAGATACTGAGAGATCGTAAAAGTCCTGGCCTGGAAGGGCCGATCAAGACAACATATGCTAAATGTAGGCAACCCCGAGTTATCTGAATGTTGTCTAGGACACGGTTAAACTTTCAGAGAAAGTTTTTGGGCTGCAAGTGCCTCAGCTTCAAGTGTGGGCTCCCAAAGGAGTGTAGTCTCTGCTAGCAAAGCGGTAACCACGTAGGGGTCCATGTTTGAGGCTGGTCGCCTGTCTTCCAGGTAACCTGAAGAAAGATTAAGAGAAGACACATTTCAACTAATAAGTTACGGAGTACTACACAAAATCATATAACCGCTGCTGTTTAAAATTAATCAAATGCTATTACCTTTGCCTTCCTTCTCTGTATCACGACCCACACGGATTGAGGCACCACGATTGGCAACTCCCTGCATTTTGACATCGCCCTTCAGTACTGCAATAATGATCTTTACTAAAAACTTTAGGAGATAAGAACTATGAGCGTACCCAAGAGAAAGAATTGATGCTAGCAGTCTCATGCTTTCCGGTCAGTCTTCTTTCATTTCCTTCTCCGTATGCACTAATGTGATCTTTGTGCCGTAATGATAGGTTCAGAATTGCCTTCTTTATGACTTCAAAACCTCCCTCTTCTCTCATGCTTTTTGTACTGCAAAAAAAAAAGAGACGAAAAACACCCATTATTTCACATACTTTCATGTAGTTTTGATATTTTACTTGCATCCAAAGTCAAGGACATTATAAAGATTGGTAACCCTATAAATCCATTCATGTAACTGTAAGCAAGCTAAACTCGACTTCATTTTACCAAGGTCGTACTAATTTTCAGTATCAAAGCATTCGCATGGATATAACATGAAACTCGTATTATATAAATCGAGTATGGTGGTACTTAGTTCAGTACTTCAGTACCACCGGTGACACTAACATTTTTTTAGGGCGCTAGTGTAGAAAGTCACGATTTATCAAGATACCTGTAGTTGGTATGACATCCAGCTCCATTCCAATCACCCTGTTGAACAAAGATATGTGAGAAAACGAGACCTGTCATGACCGAAAGCTGAGCAGAAATATGAAAGCATTCAGTAGTACCTCAATGGGCTTTGGATCAAGTGTAAGAACAACACCAGCTTGCTCAGTAATTCTCTGTTCCAAGGAAAAACAAGCACGTTAAGCTTCGTCAAAGTCTGTCAGCTATGTATATTGCACTCTAACAGGCATAAAATTTCTTGATCCCATTGTTGCATAAACATGGAATTTTGTAGTCAGTCAATTTTTGAAGACAGCAACTGAACACATATGTCGAGTTCTCAAGGTAGTCCCCTGGCCTGAATTCCAGCAGAGATGCAAAATGAAAATAAACCGAACCTATGCTTTATGATTAATATATATGTACTCCTCTCAACACGCCAGAAAAGAAAGACTGCCATTCTTAAATTCCAATGAGAACCTATATGCTGAAATTCACTATTGTGAATCTCACATCAGTTTCTAACATCAATGATTCGTGATGGAGCCGATCTCTTGAAAAGATAGGTAAGGGACCTAAGCAGAATCAATAAATGGTTGGAAGGCTAGTACCTCAAGAAGATATCTGGCACACCAGATATGGTCTCCAGCTTCTATGCCAACACTAGGACCGACCTGGAATTCCCACTGCAGATACAACGAGATGAAAAATATAAGAATTTAATTACTTCTGTAGTAAAATGATGTCGACTTTTACTGATATTGTCTCGCAATATACGATTTTTCGTAGTTGATAATATGAAATTGTAGTTTTGACAAATCAACATGACATTTTATATTATATCTCTAGAATATTTATTGGTAAAAGTTGACACCATCACTTGAGCATCAAATTCAGATACAGACAATAAATTCGGGGGCAAGAGGAAAACCTGGCCAGGCATAACTTCACCATTGGTTCCACTAATGTTAATTCCAGCATATAAGCATGCTTTGTAATGAGCATCAGAAATGTCACGTCCCCAAGATTTGTCGGCACCAACACCGCAATAGTATGGACCCTGAATACATGAAAAAGCACTACCGATGATGTCCTCAGAAACCACAAGTTATGGATATTGTTTAGGAAATTAGTTTACGATGCCACACCTGAGGACCAGGATAAGCTCCAACGGGCCAACCCAAAGGCCATTTCACGTTTTGTTGCATAAGAGTGTACTCCTGTTCGATCCCATACCTAAGCAAACATAATTTTATTTAAATAAACAGAATGAAAGAAACGGCAAATGAAGGGAAGGAGGACAATTCAGAAAATGTGGTCTCTGAGCAGTGCATAGAAGATAATTCTGTCACGTTCCATGGTCTATCAGAAATCAGAAAATACAGTTTTGTGAAGCTTGAAGTATCCACAATATTTATTTTCCGTATTTTCAGCCCCTTTTAATGTCGACTGCGACCCTTTCAGTAGGAATAATTTTCCAAATGTTAGTGACCAATTTATTATTGGCAGTGAACCTTTTTATTTAGGGAATCCTTTTATATCATTAGGGACCTTGCAACCTATTGTTACGCTGTTACTTAAAACAAGCTAATTGTCTCACGTAAACTTATTGTAAAACCGTCTGACAAAAGAGTTACAGTTAAGTATCCATAATAAGGGTATTAATAAGCTAGACATAGCTAGATTCCACAGGTCAATATTGAAGGTTCTTGAAGTAAAATCTTAAAGCTATCTGGACCATGTAACTGTGTTCTGTAGAAGATGTACCCATTAGTCTCGAATCTCGACCCTATCCCCTGCAGCAAGATTCTTCCTGTTTCATTGTTTTGTTGTTTGTTCTCTTAACCTCATTCCTCACAGCCAGCTTCCCTCGTAAAATTTAGGCACCATCCATAACCACTTCAAGTTTTTAGTTATGTAGACTATGAAGGCTGCAATTTACTTACCATGGAACCTCTGCAGCAACCTTTGGGTCACTGAAGACCTGGGCCGCCTTGTACCTCTTGTTTGTCGGGATTGGTTCCCCTGCTGGCGTGTACGTATCACAGATTACCTAGAATCACAATAGTAGCATATAAGATTGAAATTTTAAGCAGCTAAAAATTTAGATAGTTATGTCAAATTTGTTTACAGTAGCTAGTTCATGACTCACAGAAAACTTACCAAAATATTGTTACCACCACGGAATGGATCCTTGAATATTGCCTGTGGGCTGCGATATTGAATAATTTTGTCAAGGAAGATGCAGTCATAGTTACTCTTTACTCCCGAAAAAACAGAATAATATCAGATGTATCAAAGTTCTCTCAGCATCTTACTATAGAATAACTTCACTGTCTTCTCCAGGTGCCTGTCCTGTGCTAGAACCGTCATAATTCCATTTTGGAAGATCAGATGGGTGCTTAACAGGTTTTGAAATCGTCTGAACATTTTTAGCAGGCAGACATATTAGGAAAGAGTTCGAGTAAAAGAGGCCATAATCTTATCTGTCATGATTACTGAGATTAAACTACTACATGAATGTTACTGTACCCTGGATTTACTACGAAGATCAATCCCGCTTCCTCCAATCCTGTTTAAGAGCACAACATCAATTAGTTCTCTTTCGCAGTTGAAGCAGATAAGACTAACCTTGGTCTACATGGTTTGCAGGCTATATTTTTATGTGGTACCCACGGTTATCTGAACTCCAATATCTAAGCCATTTTTTTCTGATAACAGATAACGAGAGAAGGTCACGTACCAAATGTACTCAGCAATGATCTTGTCAGTGTATGGTGTGACGTCCAAATTCAGTAGCTGCTCAACCCTGTTCACAGTGCTATTGTCGGACGAGAGAGTGGCACACACCCTAAATTTAGTCGAATTCTTGATAGATGCCTTGCAGTTTTGCTTCATCATCAATGAAGTCCATGTGTTTGACATCAACGACGGAGTTGAGGCCTTATTGATTTTTATGTTGCATTGCAGGTTAGGGGCGAGTATCTGCGCCATATTTGTTCAACTTCTTCCTGAGATACAATAAAAGAAATGAGAGAATGAAATCGTCAATAAATCCATCAACAAACAGCTATCTGCAGGAAATCCTTACAACAAAAATACAAATTAATTCATCTGCTGAAACACTGGCTACAACAAGTACAGCTTCAAAAATTCAGTTCAATTCCGACAAATTCAGTTCAATTTAACTAAATTGTTATTAGTACTATAACTCTATCCGACTCCTACTGTCCATATTCGAGATATACTGTTTTTTTTTTGGTGTTGACCACGAGTATCTCCTACCGACACCGGGGGCAATCTAGAGTCAGGAATCGAACTCCTACCACTTACCAGTCACACCAGCCAACTTTGGTATGTCGAGATATACTCTAATGTCGTATGATCTAACAATCATAATCATAATCATAATCAGAATCATAACGATTATATCGAAACATTATCAAAGTTGTTATTACTATTATTAGATCATTATCATCTATATCAAATACAATTTCATTCAACTCTTAAATCCATTATCAGTAATAATCTCAGCTAAAGTGAACAGAAAATGCACATCCTACATTCCTACTCCCTCCGTCCCATTCATTTGCTTACACTTTTTATTTTTCACGAGGGTATTTTAATCAGGTAAAAAAAATGACTGAGACGAAATGACAAAATGAAATCTTTTTTTAACCACATCTGGATACTTTCAGTAAATGGATCACAAATTCAACTTACTCCATCTGTTTCAATCATTTTAAACGGGTTATTTTTATTTTAAACTTTTTTACAACGGTGAGAATCCGTAGCCACTATTTTAGTTAGCGGTGCAAAAGTTTTAAACAAAGTCAGTCAACCACACTTTTCACGTAATAACATTAACATGAGACCGTCTTTCGATAGTCCAAATTAAACCACGTATCCTACTAAAACATAAAAACAATACGTACAACGAAATGTATAACATGTAATATAAATGTGAGTGTAAGATGATGTATGTAAATTACTTTTTTGAATAAAAATGCAATATTTAATGAAATAATTAAGACATTAAATACACATTATTCCACTAATTTCAGATAAATACAAGAATTAAAAGCTTAAAGAAGTACCTTTGTAAAGCAAAAATGGCGGGGGGTCAACAAACTTTTAGAGAGAGAAAATAGAGAGAGAATGATAAAAGGGTAAGAGATATAGAGAGTGTATGAGAAGTGGCTAAGTGTGTGCCTAATTAGTGGTTTGCATATGACAACATTTTTTATTTTTAAAAAAGATCATAGAAAACTTAAAGAATTGTTGGTAATGTTGACCATTGGAATCGAGATCGGATCTTCTGTCCCATTTTTGTATTTTTCGTTTATTTTTATTAGTAAAGGATTTTAGTTATGTTGGGAGGAGAAATGACCTTGTTGATCGATTGTTTAAGTCAATATATATTTTAGTGAATAAAGATCACTCGGTCCTCATTGGCTTGTTAAGGTCCTGTTTTTTCCGGCTAAAAAGATCTTAATTTAATGGAGATAAATTGAACTGAACTAAATAAAGTTGAACTGAATTGAAATTAGCTGAAATTAAGTTCAAATGAATAAAACCGTGTACGAATCGTATTCTGTTAATTTTTTTTTTTAAAACAAATGTGTCAACATTTTTTATCGTATAATATGTTATTTTTTGAACTAAATTATTTTCATTTAATTAAAATAAAACTGGTATATAAATCTAAAATTTGTATATGAAAACCTATAAATTGATATTATTAGTTTCATATAAAAAAACATAACATGTACTTAACTAGTATAAAAAAATTATGAACTAATATTATTACTTTCATTAAAACAAAATTCATTAAAATTATTTGAGAAAATTTATAAATTGGAATTATTTAGTAGTTACGAAATATATGGTAAAAAAAGTTTCATTAAAATACATATTATATGACTCTACTCAATTCTTTTAATTAGTTTTTTATTTCATTTTTTATTCTCATATTAAAATATAAAAAATTAATTATTTGTCAATTTAAAATCTATAAATAATACATTATTATAAAGTAAATGACGATCTATATATACCGTGCATGCATCCACGGGATTTATACCAGTATGGGATTAGTTGAAATAATTGTATGTTGTGTAAATGTATAGTAGTGGCTTTTGAGTTGTAGATAGAGGTGATGATGATCGAGTGGAGGTAGATAGTTTGAAGATGCTTTGGTGAGTAGTGACCATAAAGAGTAACCAATAGGCTAAATAAATCTATGGGAAATGAACATCTTCCCAATAATATAGATAAGGTTCTCTTTTTCTTTCTAAGACTTTCTTTTCTTAGTATTTCTTCTTTTTATTTTATTTATTTTTTACACTTTTAAAAGTTTTGAACTTTTGTTAGTAGACTTTCCGACTATGAGACATAAATATAATTAATGCAAAAAAAAATATAATTTTACCTTTTATTCTTACACAAATTCTCATTGAAGACGGACTCTATCCGTTACAAGACGGACACTATCCGTTACAAGCTAAAGACGGATAGTGCTCCTCTCATAATATGCAAGTGACATCAACCATGGGGTGCTCCATTTTCCCTCAACTTGCCCTTCCACTTGCTTTATGTGAGAAGAACACTATCCGTTTTCAACTTGTAACGGATAATGTCCGTCAATCTTCACTAACTACTGGCCACCACTTTTCCTGATAAGGGTATCAAAATCTTTTTAATAATGTAAAACTATTTTACATGAACCTGCTTACTCCTTTAAAAAAGGATTCGGAACAATATTTTCAAAGATACACAAATTCATATGTCGAAAACTCAAAACATATTTCGGAAATTTCATGTGGACGACATTGTATTACCGATGATTGTCTAGTGTTTTCGACAAACAATTCAATAGCAGTGGCGGAGTTAGGCGGGGCTTAACAGATGCTGTCACCCCCGCTGAATATTGAAAAATATTGAAATTTTTAGGTGCAATTTTCGATCGTTTTTTAGTTGAATCCATAATATTATTTCAAGGCCAGTTCATTACTGTTGGAATTTCCCGCTCTCTAATGTCAAATTCTAACTCCATCACTAAGAAACCGAAACCGGGTATTCTACTTTTTCATTTAATAAAATATATAGAGCTATTTTTAGTATTTTTAATGTTTGCTCATTAATGATTTCCAGCCTAGATTTCATACAAAATCTATCTTTATATCCTAAAATATAGCACTTCAACAAAATTAGATTACCTTTATTTTAGTTGGAATACAAAAAATTTACATCATTTCCTCCAAAATGCTACCTAAAATTATTACCAAAAATCTCCATGTAAATCCATTTTGTGAATGGTAATTTTTTTTTACTTTCTTGTTAATTAATGGAGCCTTTTGACATATATAATAAATCATAGTAAAAACAACTAGTTTTTCTTAAAACGGAGATATGAAGATGAGGTAGATGTAACAAGTGATATGAAGTTTTTTTTGGGATCGTCTCCCATATTTCCAATCCTAATTCTCTTCTCTTTTTTCCTCCTCCATTCGATTACAACGAAATATACAACAATAAACGCTATACGGGTTGGTGTCATACGTAAACCCGCTACCAGTGCTCCAATTTTTCGTGAGGCGACATCATTTATAAATGGGAAAAGATGTAGTACTCATGACGTGGATAAAATACATATTTCCATGACCCTTGACGCAAATTATTTAAGAGGAACGATGGCGGCCGTTCTCTCAATTTTACAACACTCGACTTGTCCCGAAAATTTTGTGTTTCATTTTTTATCGGCTAGGCATGATCCTAGTATTTTTACGAGTATAAGTTGTACATTTCCGTATCTAAATTTTAACATATATCGATTTGATTCAAATCGTGTTAGGGGAAAAATATCAAAATCAATTCGACAAGCCTTAGATCAACCTTTAAACTATGCAAGGATTTATTTAGCGGACATACTTCCTTCAGATGTACGAAGAGTAATATATTTGGATTCAGATATCATTGTGGTCGACGATATTACAAAACTTTGGATGGTCGATTTAGAAGGGAAAGTAGTAGCTGCACCGGAATACTGTCACACAAATTTTACGACATATTTTACAGACTCGTTTTGGCAAGACCCTGTTTTGTCAAAGACATTCGCGAAAAGAAAACCGTGTTATTTCAACACTGGGGTAATGGTTCTAGACGTAAAAAAATGGAAGAAGGAAGCGTATACACAACGAGTCGAAGAATGGATGGTTGTGCAGAAACTAAAGAGAATTTATCATTTAGGATCTTTGCCACCATTTTTGCTTATTTTTGCAGGGAATATTAAAGCGGTCGACCATAGATGGAATCAACATGGGCTTGGAGGCGATAACTTTGAAGGTCGATGTAGGAGTCTACACCCTGGACCGATTAGCCTACTCCATTGGAGTGGAAAAGGGAAGCCATGGTTACGGTTGGACTCTCGAAAACCGTGTCCTATTGATCACTTATGGGCTCCTTATGATCTTTACAGAGCTACAAAACCTTGGTTAGATGTCTAGATTGTAAATGAAAAATTAGAACTGAGAAATTAACCTAGTAACTGTAAATTTTTTTTTTTCTCGGATTTTTTGCTTTTCTTACCACTGTAATTAACCAATGCAAATTAGGATTTTTCCGAGTTTTACTGTTAATTTTCGATTTATCATTGTAAACATGTAAAAAAGAAAATGGAACGTTTCAGTTTATCATTAGGTCTCCTGAGAGACGGTGAGAAAGACTCATATCTCGGTGCTAGTAGTAGGGCAGGGATTTCCTACTCGGCGATTGAAATATTTATTATATTAGAATACGAATTAGTTTAGTTATGAGTAATCGCGATCAGAACTAAGCATACTCAAATACTACAGAGGATTACAGTAGATTCAGGGGGTAGCGATTACAGGAGGTAAATCACCTTGTTCTGCAGCATTCAGATTACAGTCCTCCTGCATAGTGTCTGCAGCTTCATCTTCAGTCGCGGTAGTATCCAAATGATTATGGGTGACGATATCCCAGAAGAAATCAGTCAGCATGTTCTCAAAACCCGAAACTTTTGCATAACCAGGGAAGTAATTGATGTCGATGATGAAATACATGTTTTCGCTACCTGCTCTTGCATCTCTAATAATGTCAAAATTAAAGAGATGAAGCTTGGTGGCGTCTCTCAGTCCTTTAGCTATACCGTGAATCAAATCCAAGGGCGGCTCTTTCTCTTGCCGTGCAGAAGCGTCTGCGCTAGATACTTGGGAAAAGGGCATAATACCGCCTTCAACTGTATTAAGTTCAGCAAAACCAGAGACATTAGGCAAAGACGTCCGTTTGACACACTTGACATGGTCTCCGGCAACATAGACCTTAAAGAGGACACCATCATGGTCCACAAACTCCTGAAGAACAACAGGTGGCGTCACCTTATTCAGTGCGCCTGAGTTGAACACGACACACATCTCATGAGAGCCGTCATTCCCGTTTGCCAGTAATGGTTTGGCAATCACCGGGAAACTGAGATCAGACAGAGTGTTGTCGCTTAACAGAGACTCTACTTCATATACAACCACCTGTTTCGGAGTTTTAATGCAAGTTTGGGTAAGAGTGCTGACAGCCTCAAGCATGGACGCTCGGTCATGGAGACGTTCGATATCAGTGAGATCATCAATGAGAATAGCATCCGGGTATACAGACCGGAATTCCAACATTTGACGTTTCCATTCAGGGGTGTACAGCTTGTGGACGAGGCAGTGGAAGGGGCCTTGATCTACAAGAGGCTTGCTAAGATCAACTTCAATTAAATCAATCCCTCGTTGTTTCGAGTGAGTTACAAGGGATGGTTGGATCACACTCGCGACTTTCTCAGATTTAAGTGCGTAACCTACCCTAAACCTGGTATCGCTTTCACCCATGACTTTCTCAGGTTTTAGTACTAATCTACCTTGCTCTCGTATTTGGATGTGGTTATGTCGAAATTATACAGCAGGAACGTGAGACTAATATACAAAGAGAAAGGAAAGGAGCATCTAACAGAAATTTCGTAAAACATTGTTAATTCCGAAAGCAGGTAAACAAAAGCAGTAAAGTTCAGCAACAGTGATGCTTTTCACTTGCCAATTGGGTTGTTTAAGAGAACAATTGAATTATAGTATTCAGATGTAATCAATCAAATATTTAAATATAGACAGAATTCGATTCTCTGATAACTTAAAATATTGAACAGCATGGAGCATGGTCGACGTCCAGCCTCTAGCGTAAAGGTATTGTTGTAGGCATCGTTCTACCATGTTCAATTTAGCTAATTCGCGTCTTTTTCTTTTGGAATATTCTTCTCGTTAATCAAAGATAAACGAATGAACATCCAGCCTTTAGCGTAAAAAAATTGTTTTAGGCTCCCCCTTTAACTAATTCACATCTTTTTCCGTTTAGAACATTGTCGTTAAACCAAGATGAATTAAAATGATTTGCAAGAAGGGAATACTCCGCAGGTACTTTTCATCGCGTCCAGCCATTTCAGATCGGTTTAGTATCAACTATCAAGTAATCGAAAACAAATGTCCCAGATGGTAAATTTATTCACTCACGCCGCAAAATAGAAGTCAGTAAGTTTATTTTAGATCAGAGGAGTACCAACTTACAAAGAATAACAACCATATCGGTACAAACTGAGACGATTATATATTCATTCCATTATGGTAAGGTGAGTACTACACATTCGAAAAAAGAGGCAGGCTCTCGGTGGTGCTAACTGCTAAAGAGCACCAAAATGAATGGGATACATATACAAGAAGTTCTGTCACCTCCGCGCAAGCCTTCTCCCAGCTCCAATCATCAATGCTTTGCCAACGACTCCTGTGTGGAGTCCACAAGCCACGGCAACAGTTCCTCCTATTACAATCCATTTCCAGTCAATGCCCTTTTTTGTACACATAAGAGAGTCCGATGTTTGATTTTGTACATCATCACCAGATTCTTCTTCCGAGAGACCTTGAAGTCCTTCAAGCGATATCCTGGTAGTAATCCTCGCCATTGAAGCACATCTTGAAAGGGGAGTTTCGGATTTAAATGCAGTTTGATAGGCTCTCATGCCTGCATTTAGTTTCTTAACAGTCCCCCACATCCCATGCCTAACACCCAATTTTGCCACATCTTTAGGAATTCCCATGTCCTCGTAATGAATTAGAGTAACTTCACATGCACTACCATCTCCTTTAGCAGACTTCACTGCATTTTCCAATAATATAAGGATATTTAAGTAAAATAATTGAAAATTCCTAAAAGTGAACAAATGCTACAGAGTAGTATATTAAACAAAAAATATTGGAAATCAAAAACAGAAAACAAACTACTCTCCTTTCAAGGGAAAACGTTGAGCCAATAATCACCAAATAAGCTACTTGAATACGGAGTATACATCATGTAAACTGTAAAGATGACCCAGTACACCAGATTAATGGCTGGATGTACTCACCCGGCTTTATGATCCAGCTAGAAAAATACTGCTCCACACGCCTTGGCTTATCACGCTTAGGCAAATTCTGATATGTAACTCCCTAAAATTTTTAAGCGACCACGTTAATGTCAGTTACAAGGTATCACAAAACATAGAAGTACAGCTGCATGCTAGTGATACAATCCAAGGCATTCCTCTGTAAACTTCATATGACCCAATTCAAACTTTTACTGAGATAAGTCTATGGAAAACCACAACTCGGTTCACGATACCATAAGTACATAAGAGGATGAAAACATGGAAAAAGAAGATGCAAAAGAGACATACAACAAGACAAAACAGAGAGAAATTGTGACAAACACAAAACTAGGGAACTGAGGACAAAAAATCTCTGAAAATAAAGAAGATCCCGCTCCCACAGCCAAGATCTAGAAGTCTCAGATGAGTAGATGATCACAGTTACAGGCTTGCAGCAAGAAACCGGGGAAAAAACATCTATATATAGAATATTGGATCTCCTTTTTTTTAACTAACCAACTTTTTTTTTTTGTTATCTCAAATTGAAGTCACTAGTTCCAACTTACTTTTGTCATAGGTTAAATAGACCTAAAACACAGACACTAACACCTACCAGTAAGACTCCTGCATTTACCCACAGAGCTATAATTTGCTTCTCAGAGAGTCGGGGGCTTTACTCACAGTGGGAAACACAGAAGGTTTCAAAATGGGGAACGACAGAGGGTGCAGATCTTCAGAGTACATGTTAAAAATCTGAAATTTTGAGTAGCCCACTAACCCCCAGCAAAAAATCAACTTGATACAAAGTGGAGTATATGTGTAGCGAAGAGAATTTCCACTCAAATCGCCCCGTTTCCAGTAGGAATTTTATAAGCTTAATTAGAGCACATGATAAAAACAGAAATAAATTATGCTCCCTCCGAATCTCTAAAAGATCCTACAATTCCTTTTTTGGCAGATTCATTGAACGTTAAGATGCGAGAAAAACATGGATGATCCGGTGGTGGCTAGCTCGAATGGTGACGAGCTGGTTTTGGTGTTGGACTTGGGCGAAAAAGCGCATTCTTGGGTAAGCATAAAAGCGAGGCCCAACCCGTGGGTTTAATAAGCAAGACAGATTAATGCATGGAAGAATTTAAAGTTGAATTCATGGCTTGGAATAATGATGATATTATTAGCTCCTTATTATTAGTTAGCCTTTATATTTTACTTAATTGCATAATAATAACTAGTCTTTATGTCTATCATTATGTAACATAGTAACTAGTCTTAATAGCTATCTCTTAGTTTTCCTTTTGGTGCTTGTTAAGGCTATTTAAAGGCCATTTCAGTTCGTCTGATTCACACAAGAAAATAACAACATAAAGCTCTTGTTCTGTTGGGGAAAAATCTGAAGAGTTCCCGTGAGTGTTCGATGGGTTTTCGAGCTCTAATCAGATCGTTATTCAATAGGTCTTGAGTATCAATCACCCATTGTTCGAGTTATAGGTCTAACCCGAGCAAATATCTAATTGTTTCGATTTCTTCACAAATTTAGAGGCAAATATCCTTTGTTATTTTATTTCATTTACAATATCAAAAAAACACATAAAAATTTACCAAATCCGAAATCATTAACAAACCGTTCCCAAGACTGTTATTTTGATCAAATTCATCACAAATCCTTCGGACAGTTCCTACGAGTTCTATTGTTTGAGTAGAATTCGTATCATAAGTGGTATCAGAGCTTCGGCTCATGATTTCCCTAGATCTAGACGGTCCTGGGCGTGTCAAAACCAAGTTGTTAGTTGAAGTTCCGATTGCGATTGGAGTTCAAGGGTTAAACT
>VHZZ01020537.1:5846-21915 GCA_009801015.1 Silene noctiflora | reverse complement strand
ATATATGTGCTTTTGAGATTAATGAATCCCAACAGTATATCCGACCCATTTGCATGTAAAGTGGTACTATCCGATTCATTTTCAGCTTGTGACGGATAACGTCTGTCACAAATGAGAATTTGTGGAGTGATTAAACCACCTTTTTATGAAAAAAAATATCAAATACAAATATTGTGTAATGGGCTAATGAGTAAGTAGGCAAGGCGGACGCAGGAATTTCTTACAAGAGGGCACCTAATTTTTTTCGAACACATTATCTTCCATTTTAAAAAAATATATATTTTTCGATTTTTCTTTGTTAAACTAATGTTGTATAAAGTAAAAATGGAAAAATAATTGATACGGGATACTTTTTTTAATACGATTAATATTTTATTTTGAATTTAAAATAAATGTATTTTATAGTTATTGATGAGATCACTTATTAAAAGATATATTACATTCTAGTACTAAAATAAACAATAAACACAAATGATTCAATGGTTAAGAAGTTAGTGTCTTAACTTGAGGTGTAAGGCTTGAATTGCATATCAATCAATTTTTGCCTATAGATTATAGCTGTAAATGAGATGGGTCTTGGCCCAAGCAACCAAAAAATTATTTAACAAAAAATGAATATGTTGGGATTCGAACCTGGCACCACATAATTACAACCAAAAGCCTTTACCAACTTTGCCACATTGACTTATTACTTATAAGTGATCGTTATAGAACTTTATTTCTAACCTTTCAGGGTGAGCACCTGCCCACCCGGTCCCCCTAAATCCGCCCTTGTAAGTGGGGGCGGGTAAGGTTTACTTTCATCTGTTGGGGCGGAATCTTGGAAACTTATAACCGCTATGGCCTATGGATAATAGAGCGGGATATGAATACGAGTTTTTCTTCGAAGATAAGCCTATATCCACCCCTACCACGGGCGGACCTAGGCCCAATTTATTAGGGCTATAGCCTTAGTAGTTTTCAGGCTAAAAAAAATACATATACATAATAGAGTGGTAAAGGTTTAGTTATTGCGCTTTGTCTTAATGGTTTGAAAGTCACTTTTCAGAGATAGGTTCAATTCCCACCACGGAATTATTTTTTAATATCTTGTTGTAATGCACTTTACTTCTTTTTTGTTAGGACTTGTTCTCTTTTATTATACTTTTTATTTTTACTTAATATGTTACCCTGTTTTTCTGATTTCTGTTTCTCCGACCAAATAATCTTCTTCTCGTTCCTAACCTATTTTTTTTCCCTTTTACGTTAACTGTGAAAAGTATTTTAATCACAAATAAATAAATGATTGTGACAAAGGGAGTAAATACCACCCCAATAAATAAATAATATTTACCCGAGCTTATTCCCTTATTTTCAGTTTTCTTGCTATTACGTTTTTGTCTATCTTAGTTCACGAAACCGGTATATATGGATCTTGTTTCTTTATTGAGATATAGGCCTCAATTTTAACGGTCCAATTTCAATACAAAGTTCACTAATATCGGTTAACAAACTCCTTAAGTGATTAGTCGCTATAATAACTTGAGTACTTATAAAGCAGTTCGTTTAGTACACGTAATCAAGTAGTTTAGTTAGTATAAAATATTTAGTTAAAATACGAAATTTGTCATGTTCGGTTAAAATATCATGAAAATGACACATAAAATATACTTTATAATAATAATAGTAAAAGCATTTATATTTATAGACTTGTAGATCCTTTTAGTGTATTTCAAACCTTGAAAAAAAAATTAAGCCCTGCATACATATAATTCCTAGTTAGGGTTGAGCTCTTTTGACACAAATCCGACACGAATAACCCATTTATTTAAAAGTGTCATCATAAATCTGGGTTCAATCAATAATCCAACCAAACAAACTTAAAAATAACCATTCTCATTCATCATTTTTGGGATAACAAAGTTATAAAACTTAGCTTATTTATTAGTTTATTGGGTTAAACAGGTTAAATGGGTTAAAAATGACCTGTTACAAGATAAATGGGTTAAACAAATCCGGTTGGGTTATAGAAAAATTAAATGGGTTGAGTTAGGGTTGAGACAAATGACCTGTTTATTTAATTGGGTCGGGTTAGGGTTGGGTAGTGATGACCCGTTTAAAGTTGACACGGACACGAACACGAACACGAACACGACACGACCTGATCTGTTTGTCAGGTCTAGCTACCCCGCTTAATGACAACCCTACTAGCCTACTTGTGAGCGGTTCGGCTGAATGCTCGAGTGTAGAGAATATATATAGAGAAACGGGGTGAGACGAAAAGCTCGGTGTGCATAATCCTCCTCTCTTGGTAATTTTCTCCCCCAACTTCTTTCATTTTACTATTGTTTTTTTTAATATTAGTAATTGTTTGGTAGTTTCTTTAAAATTATTCTAATTTATTATGCTGTTAGATACTTCGATCTTTAGATTAAATTATGTCTAGGGTTTTCTTCAACTCCCTGTTTCTTCAATCTTACGAATTAAGTTGCTGTAGTTGTTAGCTTGTTCGTGATCGTAACTCCAGGAGCTTAATTTATTAATTATGTTGCATAGTTTGAATCTCTTTAATATTTTAAATTTTGGTTATGGCTTGTTTATGCTCGTTACTTAAGGGAGGCTGGGCCTTTTTCAGATTATGGTATACTTTTCGTTTTAGGATAATCTTAGGATTGTGATGTTTGATTTAATTTTACTAAATTCCGTTGGAAATGGGGATGTAAGATTTAAGCCTGAATCCATATCACGCCGTTGACATTACATTTGTTGTCGTGGTCAAATGTTAATTGCGAGATGCTTTTGTTTCTTCTGTTTAATCCAATGAGTTATTTTTACCGCGAGTTAGTAGGTTAAAGTCAATGCAGATGCTGGCGATTTCTGAGTTGCGGGATAAAGTCATTAAATGGGTTCAAGATGTGTAGGTTTTTTTATTGGCTAGTGGTGTTGTTAAGTTTTACTAAGGGGACTTGAGAATTACAAGTGTTTGTGTTCGAAAACGAGGAGGTTAATGTTACGATGAGTTTGTCTTGCATGATGGTATTTGCGACAGTGACGGTGAAGCTTGTGATTTGTGAGACGGGTAGATGAAATAGGTGGCAAGGTGGTTACATTGCTTTAATATAGACCTATGCCTCTATATTATTGATATTGGCTCTGTTTTAGCTATGAAAATATGAAAGAGTCATTTCATAGTTATCCTTTTATGAGTTCCATGATTTGTGTCTTTCTATTATGATCCATTTTCCAGAATCAGACCAAATTTACTGTCTAGTACTCCTCTTCGCCACTTTCATGTTGGGGTATTTAATACTCTTTATCTTTTAGCTTTTTTGGTGTCTGTTGCAATCCCTGTAGTTGCTTAAGGTTATATGAATTGATTGAGTAGCATAGGCTGTCACTGGATATCAAAATCGGTCTTGCCATAAAAAAATTGAACGACCTAGCAGTTTGGCTTACATTTACGGTGCAATTGCCTTTGTGTATGAGGCTTCTCTCCAGTTACTGGCCATCCAATTATTCAGATTAAATGCAAACAATAAATAGACGTGCAATTGTAAGTTTGTAATCCTTTCTCCCTGCGACATTGATCTGTTCAATAAATGGGAATGATCTAGAGTCCATCATCTGACATTAAAATTTTGGCAACACGTGTGTTTGATGCTTAATCAATACAGTAGGTAGATTGAGGAGAGTTCACTATGCCATCTCACAGAAATTATACATGCATGTTTTGGAGTCATAAAGAGATATATCTCTCTGTTACAATAAATTATATTGTGTAGGACAACGAGGTATGTGATTTGTGGTGTTTTTGCTCGTCTGACAGGATTAAATGGACTACAGATCGAACATCAGGCGAATTGAGTCAAGCATGCGAGATCGTAGACAAGCAAGGGAAGAGGTAAAAAATCTCTTTACATTTAGTTTTACTTTGCTTATATTTTCTTCAGCTTCGCAAGATATGATGTAAAACTACTTGATTTAAAGATTGAACAGTTCGTTGCACTGTTCGTATGATTAACCTAAACTCCTGAATGTTTATATTGTTTGAATTGCAGCGGAAATAGTTACGTGTTTTTGGTATTTTATGAATGTTTGACGCACGAAAATAAGTAAGGATATGTGTATAACTCTCACCTCGCAAGGATTTAAGCTAAACACTAGGAATTCAACCTCGCAAGGAAAAAGAACACTAATCTCGCAAGACTAGCAAAGAAAGCTCGCAAGCAATTAAGTAAAACTTAATTTTTATTATTCTTCAATGTATATTAAATAAACAACACATGACCCTTATTTATACTAATCTGGAACGACCTAACAATGCCTATGTCGGTTCCATTTCTTACCATAACACAAATTACCTTAACTCACAAGCTAGCTAGAATTAGGAAAGTTTTCCTAAAGATTTTAGGAAAGTATTACAACTCTTAACTAGAGAAATAACTTGAATAAAATAAATTAATGTACTTTATAGTACTTATTCCTAATTACTAAACATACTAGGATATGACTCCTTATGCAAGAAGTCTCGACACCACTACCTTGGATGCCAAGTAAACACKTGATCTTTGTCTGAACAATACTGGAGCATTTTGAACAGTCCTGACGATTGTTCAATAATCTTCATTACGACATATTCCATTCCAAGTTAACATATTAACTTGTCTTGAGCCAATTTTGAACCCTTACTTGGAAATGTCACGACTAATTAACACTTCATTGTCACTCATTGCTCCTGCATCAAGATATCTCTTAGTGTTTTTTTTTTCTTGAAATATCATTTTGAAATAAATCTTGAGTATGGTGTCTTTTGCTATCTCTTCTGAATCCTGGTTTTGAATTTGTGAGACTCGTAGATTAATGCATCAATTTCACATTTTTTTTTAATGTTTGCTAGGATATAATTAAGGAGGATACTGGTGAAGATTTTCATTTGCCAATCAACCATAGGCCTACCGAGAATGTTAACTTGGATAATGTTGAACAAGCATCTGAAGACAGGCAATTGTCATCGTCCAATGTAGGGTTCAGGCTTCTGCAGAAAATGGGTTGGAAAGGGAAGGGGTTGGGTAAGGATGAGCAAGGTATGTACCTTTGACATATACCAATAGTTTGCATGTTGTAAAACTATTCTTAATCTTCTTTTTTCAAGGGATCCGCTTGGATTGGGAGTAATTGTTATGGGCATGCTGGAATCCCCTATCCCCTATATACTAAAGAGAATAAGCAATATGAAAATTTTTCCCTCCAAAGTGCACTTGTGCAAATAAGAAAACAAATGAGATTGTCCTTCATTAAACTATTATCCTTTCATTAAATTAATTTTTTCATCAAGCTATAATTTTTTCGTTAAACTCTAAATTATAGTCTTTATTAATTAAAATAAAATTGGTATAAAACTATAAACTACAAATTACTAAATCTTTTATTAGTGTTTAGAGAATGACTTGATACATACTTCGTATAAAACAAAGATATAAATCGCTATTATTAGCCATGTGACGAAAAAACATTCATTAAAATAATTTGAGAAAATTTGTAAAATGAAATCATTAGCTTTGAATTAAAAAAATTGTTTTCAATAAAATACACATTTCATAACATTAATCAATTGTCTTGATAAGTTTTTCGATCAATTTTTTTTTCTCAAATCAAATACAAGGTAAAATTTGAAGATTCGGAGGTGCCAATTTAAAATCTATAATTAATGTATTAAAAAGTAGAAACACTATATATACTGTGCATGTATTGCACGAGATCTAAACTAGTTTGAAACAAAACAGAAAAGGAGGAAAGATGGCGGTGAAGCGTAGTAAAGGAATGATCAAGGGAAAGTGAAGAGGTGATGAAGGAATTATTTCTCCCATATGAGACTGTGTGAGTAGTATGTTACTCATAGGGGTGGTGGGTAACTTTTGCCCATTAGGACTCGCTTGGGATGTAAGTAATTGTTACTAGTGTAATAGAGCTAAAATAGAGCAAAAAATGGGAGGATATTGGTAGTTAGTGATGGTTGAGGAGGGTGGAAAGAGGAGGTGAAGAAGGACTCATTACCTCCATATGGGGTTAAAACATTACTTAGGGGAGAGGTGGGTAACTATTCCTCCCTTACCGGAGGGACTTTTACGCTATCTTCCTCATTTCAATCTTCCCCTACCATCACTTTCCTACAATGTTTAATTCTCTTTAGCTCTATTACCCTGGTAACAATTACCTCCATCCCAAGCAGAGCCTTTAATGGGATAATTATAAGCTTATTTTATCTTATTTTGTTATCCATACCACCTCGACCTCCTACTTTGTATTCTTTTGCCATTATCCCCCTAACAATTCCCCAGTCTAACTTTCCAAGCGAGGCCTTCAAGTTCATCTGGGTATTTTGATGCTTTGGAAATTCTTAGTGTAACGGTGTCTGTCCTTGGAACCTTTTAATTTCAGTTTAGTCATATTACCCTTACTCTATTACCCAAGTAACAATTACATCCATCCCAAGCAAGCCTTTAATGGGATAGTTATAAGCTTATTTTATCTTATTTCGTTATCTATCAGCACCTCGACCTCCTACTTTGATTCTTCTGCCATTAGCCCCCTAACAATTCCCCAGAGTCTAAGTTTCCAAGCTTCCAAGCGAGGCCTTGAAGTTCATCTGGGTTCTTTGGTGCTTTGGAGGTTCTTAGGGGCTGTTTGGTTGGTTAATTTGGATTGGAATGGAATGGAATTGAATGGAATGGATCTGATCCATTCCATTGTTTTATTGAGATGATTTGGAATGGAGTTAGATACCTAATGGATTCTAACTCCACCCCGAGCCCTTGGAATCCCATACCCACCATCCTCCCTTGGAATCAAATTCCGTTCCTCCCTTCTACAAATTTATGGTGAACCAAACAACATTAAGCAAGTGTGGATTTATAACCCCATACCCCTATACTATGAAATCCTATTCCATTCCATTCCGCCTTATTGAACCAGACGACCCCTTAGTGTAACGGTGTGTTCTTGGAACCTTTTAATTTCAGCTTAGTCATATACGGAGCTGACACAAAATTTATGTTTCTCTGGACCTTTGCAGGTATTATTGAACCAATAAAATCTGGTATTAGAGATCCCAAACTAGGCATTGGGAAGCAGGAGGAAGATGATTATTTTACTGCAGAGGAGAATATACAGCGTAGAAAGTTAGATATTGAAGTAGAAGAAACAGAGGAAGTTGCAAAGAAGAGAGAGGTATGCCTTAAATGATTTACAACTTACATCAGTTTATAGTTTGGTTAGAATTAGTCATAGAAGTGTTAGATAAAGTGATTTGATTCTTTACTCTCTTTGAAACGCACGTCTAATAACAGAAGGCAGCATATAGCGTATATGCGTGTCTTTTGAGGGGATTGGTATGTCATAAGCGAACATCCACTTTGGAAGCTCTTGAGAATTTCCTGCAGTTTTTATTACCTGGTGGGTTCTTCTGCTGCTTCGTGCACATATTGAAATCAGGTGATAGCAGAACGGGAGCAGAAAATTCAAACTGAGGTGAAAGAAATACACAAAGTGTTCTTCTGTCATCTCTGTAACAAGCAATACAAGTTGGCTATGGAATTTGAAGCTCACCTGAGCTCCTATGATCATAATCACAGAAAGGTAGTCACTGAGTCTATTTGTTTTTTTTTTTTCCTCTCTGTACTTGGTCAATATGTGGCATCCCAAACAGAAATTCTTATTTGACGGCCTCATGATGTGATTATCATGGACTTATGCATATTCTGGGCCTTGGTGTAGTTATTTCTGTAGATTCAGATTTTACTGGGTTTATGGGTATATGGGTATAAGAGGCTGTCTCTCAGGAGACTAGTTACTAAAACTATAACCAGTCTGTTTAATTATTTTCCAGCGCTTTAAGGAGATGAGAGAGATGCATGGTAGCAACCGTGATGATCGACAAAAGCGAGAGCAGCAACGACAGGAGAAAGAAATGGCTAAGTTTGCTCAAATGTAGGTGCTATCATGTGCTTCAGAGTGTTCCTGAAATAGAAATGTTATCTTATATTGCATGTATATTGTCATCAGCACTGATGCTCGCAAGCAACAACTGCAAGGTCAAGAACCATCTGGAAGTGCTGATTTACCAGCTACAAAAGGTGCTGCTATATCCCTTGAAATTGATCAGCGAAAAGCACTTAAGTTTGGATTTTCTGCCAAAAGTGGTTTGTCTAAAGTACGTTCTTTCCCTGCGTTTTCTTGATGTTAGCTTGCGCTCTAACCTGTGTCTCCTAAATCCTTCATCCCAAAATGATCTTAGTTTGACTTTTGTTTTCAAATTTTAAAACTTTTGACCAAAAATTAAGTGTTAAAATAATAAAATCATATCATGATTATAAAATATTTACATTCATCATAGAAAATAGCTTTTCCATATTAATGATTTTTGGATGAATTAAATAGTATATAAATGGAGAAAAATCGATTCAGAGTAACATCTTGGAGACTGTCAAGTCAAATGAGAAGATTATTTTGGAATAGAGGAAGTAGCTTTGTCATGCTTTTGTTTTGTACCTTTTGTAGTTCTTTCGCATAAACCTTCGTGGAGGAAGTAGCTTTGTCATGTTTTTGTTTTGTTCCTTTTGTAATTTGTTTGCATAAAACCTTCCTCGCACTACACGTGAGCTTCCACTTGCAAACTTTTCTTTCTCCTTTTAGCTAAGAGATTCACTGCAGAGAAAATGGATAGTTTGAGGTGGAGGTTATGAATTGTTATACTGTCGATCCCAATTATTTTAGCAATAATCCCTCGTTTTCCTGTCAATTCGTCATATAAGGAGAGGGCGAGGAGGAGGAGCATGCATATTGCTGGATTTCATTTGATTGTTAGGGGTCAATAAATATTAATTTTGATTGATGCATTTTCATAAAATACAATTCTGACAACTATTCAAAAATAAATGAAGTATTTTTGCTAAATTGTGAGAAATTTTACATGGTATATTTACATATATTTGAGTCATTAATGGTCAAAGACTCAAAGCTGACACTGATTGACCATCAAGTCAAACTATGATCCCGTGTCTTCGTTCAAGGAGAGGGTGGGGGAAGGAGCATGTAAATTTTCAACAAAAAAACTTTTGATCAATATTCATCTTTCATCGAGTTATCTGGCTCTAGTGTCCATTGATTGAGTGTTGGTGCTTTTTATCTATTGTCTTTTAACAGAAACCAGTTGGTGCTATTGCAAAGAAGCCAAAGGTACCAGTGGCCTCAGTTTTTGGAGATGATAGTGATGAAGAAGAGCAGTCATGATTCACGGATATTCGGGATCCATCTTTTGGATGACAACTTCTCCACTTGTTTCAGTTCCCTTTGTTTCGCCCCATCTTCAAAACCACCATGCTCATGAATTAGACTGAAACCAATATAGATATGTCATGTTTGTTCTTTGGAACTTGTCTTTGTTGAACAGAAGCCGTTGCTATTCCAATCATGATTTGTGGCCGAAATTTTACTTTTCATTGTTGTGAATTGGAATTTCCAATCCCAATTTTTTTAGAAGGGCGAATCCTGATTAACTAGGCTCTCATAGGGAAACGAATTTGTTCGTGAAGGGGGAAAAATCAAAGCGGTTACTTTTCATGTGAATTCATTGATTCTCAGGTCGAATCCATGGAATCTATGGAGTTGCTTTTCCATTGGAATTGGGATGTCAAAGCTTGCTAGATTTCTTGTCTAAAGTCGGAAGTTAGAACCTCTGACATTTTGGGCTATCTCCTACCCCTGTCAGCCATGACCGCATAGCTATTCCCTCCATTCTCAGAATTATCCCTTTTGCACAAGAATTACCTGGTATACGTGGTTTGCAGGCTATCACATATTACCGAGAGTTTACCCATTGCGCACCGAAGGTAGCGGTTGCGGGTTTCCTCGTCACCAAAAAAAAAAAAAAAAGTTGTGAGGAAAGTTTTGGGTCTCAGCCATAAATTTAAGGTTTTTACTGATAATTTTATTAAATTGACCAAAAATGGAATATGGGATATTTCAAAAAAAATCTAGGGAGCTTATTTTTGTTTTAAAAATGCCGAACACATGTTTTACGACGTTATAATGCACCATTTTAACATGTTATTGTGGTGGGGCTAGCAAGGATCCAATAAAGACATGCCACGTGGTTGGTCCCTAACAACTCTTTTCTTTCCCACGTCTATTTATAAAACATACCCTAACTAGTTTTCCTTATGACGGGTATCTATAAATCTATAAATATTATAAAAACACAAATAACCCACAAACCATCTTGACACGTTGGAAAATTGATTTGCACAAATTGCCACGTCATACAAAAACTCATCTACACACATAGTGCATAACTCCACCATATACCAATAAGTGATTTAATTTTATTTTAAAGTAACGATATGTTTGCATAAAAGGAAAAAAATAGGCTTACCAGTAACACAAGCTTCATAATTCAAGTACGCCAGGTCAGGACCAATCGAGTTAGTTCTGATAAACATGTACCCATCAGCCCAACTTTTATTATGACCACCGTCAAGATTGTTGAGCAGGGGAGTAGTTGAGGGCCTGGCTTTGAAACTGATCCTGCCAGGACTATTAGTCCTCAGGAAATAGCATGCCTTCAAGTCTTCAAAGGAGAAAGACAGATTGTGTTTCTGACATAAGAATTCAATAGAGCAAACAACCTTCCAAACCATAGGCATGAGTTGATAAGGAGGAACACCAATTTCTTTGATCACTTAAACCATCAGAGGAGAAAGAGGAAGCTTACAACCGGCCCTGAACGCCCAGTCATAGATGCAGAACCAGCCAGGGCAGTACCAATCAGCCCTAACCGCGGAGTCCTCAGGGATCCAGTCCTCAGCATCAGCAGGGATGATACCCTTCTCCTTCAAAGTTTTCTCAAAATCAGGTTTGAGACGATTGGGGAGAAACTGTTGGTCGTTAAGAGCCCTAGTAGGCTTGAATTCAAAATATTTATGAAAAATAGATATCATCTCGAGAGCAGGAGTAGAAGGATTCTCTGATGAAGATGGCTGAGTTTCAGAAGAAATAGGCTTATCCTCTGAAAAGGTCTCAGCAGGAGACGCAGCAGGAGCCATGTCACCCCTAGTTGATTTTCTTTTTCCATCCATAATTTCAGATTAATGAATATTTTTGGAAAATTAAGGCAAGAAGATGAAGATTAGAGAAGCACGAGAGTTTTTCAGAAAAGTTATCGGGTTTTTTAGTGAAGGTTAAAACCAGAAGTGAAAGTAATTATATAAGCGGTGAAAAGCTAAGGTTTATTATTGCAAGTGGCAGTACAACTACTGAGGAGATGGCGGTAATTGAACCACCTGTCACGCTGACTTCGCATCTAGTCGTTGATGTGATGATTGGACTTCATCCAACGGTCATAAAGCAAATTCCTTAAATTAGAAGTTATCTCCTTATTACTGGCCTGACCCAGCGATAATGAGAAGATAAGGGGCAATTGTTAGGCCTATATTTTCCACTGATATTTCAGGGTAACTCCTACCCTGGCCTGACTATCAGGGTAAAATAACGTCAGGGTAGACCAAGAATAGTGCTAGGCAAGGAGAGAAAGTTAGTCGAATGTAAGGACAATATTTGACCTGACCATGAATAATAATATTCGATTGTTATCACATATATTTGGAGATTAATAACAAATAACAAAGAAGAAGATTCTGCAATAAAGATGAAGCATTTATGGATAATTAAGCACAATAAAAGAGCAATTAATGGCGTCATTAAGAGGGAATATTACGCAGTGATGGAGAAGATTGTATAGTCGTTCAGCCTGGATATATAAGAGCAGCTCAAGACCATTCGAGAACGGGGAATTTACACTACATTACATTGGAATATTACATTTCATACATCAATTGAGATCTCTACTCTAAATAATAGTGAAATCCTCTCCTGACTTGGTGCTCGTGGTTTTCCCATTTAAGGGTTTTCCATGTACAAAATTGTTTGTCTTATTGTTTTCTTTATTCGTTTTATATTTCGGATTTCTTAGCCTACTCTACGTTCAGTACAGATTATTAGAGCTAGTTGACCATGCCGAGACTATACCCTGACCTGATTTAGCCTTGCGCAAAATCCACATAAAACAGTGGAGTTAGGGGATTTGTAGGGGTGCTCGCCCCCAGTTGGCGGTCGGAAAAAGTGATAGAATATGTGACAAGAGTTATTGAGTTAAATTTGTCTAACTAATTTCAGCAACTTTTAAGATTTTCCATACTTCAGCCAGTTTCCTTTAATTACTTTTCAAGGGTCTGTGTATATGAAACGATCTTACCTTCAGAATTTCAAGCAATGGATGATGATATTGGAATTAATGAAAAGAAAGGGGTATTAACTTATCCTATTCAAGAAAATGAACACTCGTAGGAACCGGAGAGCATCTTAGATCCTCCAAATTCATTGTTAGTATGTTAGCTTTTGTGAGTTGTGCACTTGTGCCTTATTTTTTAATTTTTCCAGAAAAATATACTTCCACTAGAAAAGCATTGGAAGATATAAGCATTGAGTTTGGACTATTATTATGAGTTTCATTGAAAAGGTGGGGAGCTCATATCAACTCTTCAAAAACAATCTTTTCCTGACATACTTTATATAAGAGATTAATTTTGCGACACTCATATAAGAGGAGCATAGAATTAAATTTTGATTTCAATCCTGAGCACACAATCACTTGTAGCATAAGCTTGGCCAATATATACTCTCAGAAACAAAGTTGGTGCTAAACTGCTACCTTATAAATCTATTGTTTTTGTTATGAGGGTCATGACGTGTTCTCGGCTTTTGTATTTAGAGGTTGGAGGAGTGCTCAAAACATCCATTATTTAAAGTTTTGGTTCCTAACAAGGTTTTGAAATACTCTCTCTATCAAAGAAACATTGAACCCAATTTGTGAATCGAGATTCCTCGGTTGCTCTCTATTTACACGGGTATATCGGTCTTAAGATTAAAACGGGTCAAATAGCATCTCATTTTGATAGATGGAAAATGTTATTAGCTAATCCCTAACCATTTTGTTTTTTTGTCTCATCTATCCTATTTTAACCGGCCTAAAGTTTAAGATGGATATGTTGTCCTAAACAAGAATTTGTGTTGATTCTTAGTTTCTTGACTACATGAGTAATTCATACGGTATGCTATCTCTTTTAACATGGATATACCGTATATTATTATAAATGCTCTTAAATGTGGGCATAGATTTGGCAAGTGTTGATGTATGGTAATCAAAAATCCAATATAGTATCTGTCTAAAGATAACGAAGCAACTCTATGGTTGGAGGTCCATAAGAGCATTTTTAATGGTAAGCTACAACGTATTGTAGCTTGACTTGCCACATAAGAATTTTCAGTAACATTGCTTTTAAGCTACGTATCCTCCCAATGGTGAGCTACATATAATTGTAGCTTTAATTGTCTCACTTATTATATATCGACCAATAGAAAGTAAGCTACATATTTTAAAGCTTATAGTTTGGTGGAGCTACAATAGCTTTCAAGCGGGTTATAAATTTCCTACTCTAATGGTGAACAACATGCTTGAAATATTTTTAAAATTACAAACAGATCCTTTTTGGTAATCATTGGAAATGCTCTAAATAGGAAAGCAAAAAAGTGGGAGATATGGGATCAACAGGTCAGTGAAGTCACATGATATTGGAGCTAAATAATATTTACTGGACATAGAATAAATACACACAATACAATATGAGTAATACTCCAGCAAGAGCTGAGACAAGGGCTCCCAACTCAAACCATGCTCCAGACCAAGCACAGACTACCACCCCTACACCGCCACCTGAGCAGCCACCAATGAGGTTCACTAGGTCCAGCTTTCAGCTGCCAATTTGGCCAGCTGAATTTGTCCTAAACTAAGTCCAACATGAGTCTAAAACATCCAAGCCAAAACTAAGAAACTCATACCATAGAACCAAGCAAGAAGCAAGTCACATGATGCTGAAAATTGTGATAAAAGTATAAAAGCAAACTTTTCATTTTTGGTGACGCAATTGTGAGGCTGTCTTAAAAGAACAATGCAGCAATCATCCTTAAAAGCAAAAAAACAGAAAATCACAAGAAGCCTTGAATTTGGAAAGTGCTCAGCTAGCCAACAAAGATAACAGCAACCCTGCACACAACAAACAAAATGACAGACTGATTCTTGCTTTTAATCAGTCTGTTTTACCCATTATCTTTTATTTTCACTATTCTACCTTGAATATCCAGTTTGTAATATATTAATTGTTGTTTGTACTTATCTTAGGAAAGATCTTGGCCCTTGGATGTTAGTTTATTCGAGTTGTAATCTCAAGACAAGGCCTATATAAGGACATGTGTCTCTTCTGTATCAGACAGATTATTTTGGAATGAAAATTAACCTTGAGACTTCTCTCAAATCCATTCAAACTTGTGCTTAGCCGTAGTTTGATACCAGGCCTGATAATTAACCTGTGTTAAGCTGTGGTTAATTGATCAAAGTCCGTTGGCACAATCAAGTCAGTCATGTGCTTGTCTGTGGATTCATCTGAGTGTTTTGTCTAGTTTTAAGCTTTGAATTCTGAGATATTCTGTGGATTTGGAGCCTAAAATTGTTAAGTCATCTCTTTAACCTCCTGTGAATTCTCCATGGAAGTTTAAGGCCTCAACTATATCAGTCCGTTAAATTAACCAATTAAAGCCCCAACCTGTTCTGCACTGTCAGAGTTTCTGTCAGTCCAGTTTGTAGGAATATTTAAAATAGCTAGAGTGCTTCAAAATTCTTGAAATTTTAATCAGAGTTCCCACTTATATCAATTTGAATTACCACCAAATTTCATCAATTTTAGAGGTCATTTGAGATTTTATTCAAAATTATAAAGTTTATTGCATTTCAGTCAAAAATCCTGAACATCCTAGGATTTTACACTGCAAATACAACTATATGAGTACATGATGAAATGTTAGAGAAAGAGATAAAGGCGTAGAGAAATAAACTCTCTCTAAATAAACCGATTTCCCTTTTCTTCTTTTTGAAGAAACACCTCCTACCTCCAACCCCTCACTTTAACCCTTGCTTCCCCCTGCTACCGCCAGAGATGCGGCCGTCCCTTGGCTGATCTCTGACGGTCTTGATGTTCTAACCATGGTGTTCTGTTTCGTCGTTTCGACCACCTTTATGTCCTCCGTGTTTCCCTCTCTAGTTTTTGTTTCTATTTTTTGGGATTTGTTTTTGCTTCGTCTCCGTTTCATCATCTTAGGGTCTTCTATACGTGTATGATCTAGTCTGCTTATCTGGAGCTATATGGCCAATTTTAATGATCTTTCACTTGATGTTTTGGATGTTTGATCTATTTTAATTGCTTGATCATGACTTTCTTTTCTATCTGACGATTTTCTGGAGTTTTGTTTCCTTATTTTCGGTTTTCGTTTTTCAAGTTCAATTGCTATGCTTCCGATTCGATCTATTCAACTTTGGGAATGTTTTATGGGTGCTATGTGTTTGAAGGAGTTACCCAATTTCAGGCAGGATCGGGCATGATTGGTCTTTATTTTCGTATCTTCTCTATTTCGGTTTATACTACAAATTCATTTTAAGCTCTGGGTAAAATTTATGGGTACGGTTTTATTTGGTTAATGCACGCCTAACAGAGACATTTTATGTTTGCTTTGTTTGTTTCTCACTTCTTTGGAGGTCTTTCTTTCTTTGTTATGGTGGGTGGCTGCGTTTTTCCCTTGGTTGGGCATCTTGGCGAGGGTGTTGTAAGGTTTGTAGTGCAGGTTTCCGGTTGGTGGTAGTAGGTGATACAGGAGGGATATGGGTATATGTTAAAAACACAAGCTCAAGTCACTCTTGACATTTCAGTTTCGTTCACTTGGTTTAAAATTTAAATATATCCTAAACTATGGCTAATTTTGTTGTGATACCTATTTGAGATGAAAGTACATGATGTTAGCTTTCCAACAAGTGGTCATTCACCTTATTTTGTTTAGTAGCGAAGGAGATATGATCGTTTTAAGTTGAGYTGTCCAACTTCTAAGCGGGTGACGAACTAACTCAAGTTTACTTCCCTAAATCGAGTCTTAT
>VHZZ01020530.1:15689-29329 GCA_009801015.1 Silene noctiflora | reverse complement strand
CCAGTTGACCAAATAACTGAATTATCCCTGTACGTATTCTTATTGTGAGATTTACAAATGTGATCGCATTATTGTCGAGGACACTACTCCAACAGGGTAGAATCCTTTAAATATCTCATAAGCTCCTTATTTTCCCGATGTGGGACAACTTTCCTCTCAATCTCTTGGGGTGTTACAAACTCCCCAACTAAAAGAACACAGCGTCCTCGTTGTGCCTCAGAGCTGACCGCAGCCAAGCCCAAAATCCTCCCCCGCCAGGTGGGTGAACCGGGTACTCCTAACCACATGTTTACTATCCCACGGTCGTAGGGTTGCTCTGATACCATTTATAACAACTCAATTTGCCATTGTCGTAACACAACCTCAATAAGATGGAAAGTGTACCTTTGGGCCTATTATTTGTCCTCGCTTAAGCCCAAAAGCACAATGCCTTGTTACTAAGTGGTGAGTGGAATCCTTTATAAATATCTCATAAGCTCCTTATTTTACCGATGTGGGACAACTTTCCTCTTAATTTCTTGGGGTGTTACAATATGTGGTGCAAGAGAGAGAAAGAAATAAAACCAGTGGAAAAGTGAGAGGAGGGGAAATGATGAAATACGGAATAAGTGAGTGAAGGATATGGATAGGGAGCGAGGGAGCGAGGGAGGAAAAAGGAAATGGGTGAATATGTGGCGAAAGGGAGAGAAAGAGATGAAACCACAGAAAAGGTGAGACTTGAGAGGGAGGTAAATGATGAATATGGAACAAGTGAGTGAAGGATATGGAGAGGTAGGAGGAGGAAAATGAAACGAGTCAATATGTAAACAAAAAAAAACGAGAGATAAAGATGGGGCAGAGAGTGAGGGAAGGGATGAATATGTGAACAAATAAGGAGATAAGGAGAGAAATGAGATAGATACAACGAGCAATAAGTGAACAAGTGAACAGAAGTGAAGGAAATGGAAACGGAGGGGAAGCTAGGGAAGAAAAGGAAATGGGTAACCATGTGAACAAAAATGAAAGAGAGAGGGAGGGAGAGGAAGAGATATATGAAAAAGCCGATTTTAATGTGATTGAAAATTATGAAGCAGCCTGTTAATGTGTCACTTGTTTCAAGTAACAATTCATAACCAAGTAAATCATATAAGTACATGGAAACCGAACATGGAAAAAACAAAGTGAAAGTCACATTGTCATTGAAAAAATAAAATGTTWGATACAAGATATTATGAGTTAAGCATTGTGAAAACAAGACATTTATGTCAATTAATAAGTCACTTGGTTCAAATTTGATATGTTTGTAGTCTTTTGAGTGAGGACCTGAAACCGAATAGTGTTTGAAGTTCTTGTTGGTGAGGTCAATCACGTGATCCAATAAGTGAAATAATCAAGCTTTAGGTTAAGTTTTGAGTGAATATTCTTAGGCTCACTATTTTTCCCAATAGCGCAGGAAGGGGGAAAGAAAGAGAGGCAAGCACCAAGTTGTCCACAATAAAAGAAAACACATGCCAACCTATGAGAGGAGAAGATAACGAGATCATTATTTTACAGCCTAATTTTTTATTTGCTTATGAATAATTGAGATTATATGATATGCTAAATGATTGCTTGATATTTTGAGTTATTTTGGTTTAATTGTTTGTGACGCCTTCATGTTGTGTTGTTGGGCAGGTGAGAACAAAGACCAAGATAAACGAGTCAGGATTATAAGTTTAGACTTATTTAGAGCAAGTAATTTACTCTCCACTTAGTCTGTTACTTACAACAGGAATTCGAGATGGAATTAGAGATGATCTGACATGAATTTTGTAGCGATAGGCTTATATTCAATATCTCCGTATTTCTGTCAAACATATTGTACAAGTGAAGTTGTTGTTGTAAAGAGTCCTAAGCGGCATACTTTATCTTTAGTTTCGTAGAGGTTGATATGTTGATTAATGTTCACCTTGCACGACACTAAATGTTGTTTATTTGTACGCAAAATAATGGTAATTGTGTTTTGTGTCTCCGTAATTCAATTGCACATATGTAGGTTAGTGGCATTTTTCACCCGATTCAACCTAGGGTACCAAAAAATCTCCGACTATGTGAAATTAGTATTTAGGGTCTTTATAATTATMTTAAACAACTAACGATTCGCTTCAAAATAATWGTCTTTGTTCACAACTCTACATTAATACATCTACACGTCTTGCCATATAGTCTTGTAAATTAACTAAGAATGTAATTTGGTTTTAGGAAATCAATCAATTAGACAAATAGAGCTTTGTATCTAGCTAATTATCACATACTTAAGACGGTTCCTAGAACACATGTTTCTAACACATGTTTCTTTGTAGGAATAACACCACGTTGATGTAAATGTAAATATCTTGTATGTGCTAAAATGAAAGTAAAGTAACCACCAAACTTACGCACCGAAGACAACAATCTATAATATGCACACATAAAATGCCCTTCTATAGAACAGTTATCGTCTTTGCTAGCTTCAATGACCATTGACAACATGATCAACCAAAGAAACAAAACTAATAATCAACTATAATAGTCAACGAGGAAATCATACCCCTCATGCATGAATCGATACTAATCCAAATAAACGAGTCACAATATCTTGGGGTATCGCGCGAAACGCGCGCGATACAACAACTAGTAAATACCCTAATTCACTAATTAATCATTCAAAACAAGAACATAATCTCATAAACCTCCATACCATATAGTCAATTACACAGTCCTATTAAATTAGTTAATACTAATAATAAAAACAGTAAATATAAGATAAAGATTGAGAAAGCTTATAGAAAATGGATAGAAATTGACGTCGGAATCCTCGCGTAGTGCTCGATCTTCATCCGCCGTTGTCTTCTGCCTGTCGCCTGTCCGTCTCTTCTTTTCTTCTGTCCGTCTCTTCTTTTCTTCCGTCCCTTTTATTATATTTTTCTTTTATATTGTGATAAGTCGTTTTTTTTTTTTTATTATTTTCTTTACGTACGTGCCTGCTTGCGTGCTTCTTTATTTCCTATGCTCCGCTAATTTTAACACTTTCGATGGGCTTGTATACGTACTCCATATCTCTTTACCATGGCCCTGTAACATACTTCACGAGATTAGTCGTATTTGACTCTCGATATAAATGGAACTACTGCTAAATAACTTAATACGTGGATATTAAAAACTCGATTTAGTGTAAATTTAGCATAAGACGAAGTACAAACTCAAAACTCCTAATAGTATAATATTTAGCTTAAAAATACGAAAGACAACATTAAAAATATAATATTAAAGGGGTAAAAATACATATATTTATCGACTTATCAAATTCCCCCACACTTAGACCATTGTCGTTCTCGAAAATGACAAACCATAAGCTAAAATTATATTATCAACCTTAGATTCTACAAAAGATAGAGACAAATGGAACGGTATACAACCAGAGATAGCTAGAATATTGACTCACTTAAATAGCACTTTTGCGACAAATCAACACCAACGCTAAGGAAACAAATTCCAAAGCGGGAAAAACACGAACTCGAATGCAAACGAATAGGTCAATGACACTACTACTGAACCGTCAACCTTGCCAGACTTGTACATGTTGGACTCTTGCGGCTCACTCATCACTCGTTGTAAGAATAGGTGAGTATAATGTGAAATAGAAAGAATATAAGACACTCACCTAACTCGACTAATGAAAACATGCATCCAATCTAACATGAAATCGACCTCTCCAACCTTACATACGCATTCCAACCAAACGGGGACCAAGACACATGCCGAGGACTTACAAGARRTACGARRTRAGGTAATTGGGTKAAAAGGGGCAAATATTTCTGGATATGTGGAGGTAAAAGTCAAGCTAGTACCGACCGTAACYGAGATTACACGTATTCCGCTTAGAAACCCAACTTACAAAGTTAATAACAATGTCGTACATGGCATAAACTCACGCACAACAACAATGATAACTCCTAATACGTAGAATATAATGTCAAGAATAGGAGTTTAATTATAAAGGATTTTCTCTTTTTCTTCTGTCAACAATTCTCATCATTTTTCTTCTTTCACTTTTTTTTTTCATTCATTCATTCTTTTCGTTCTCCTTTTGTTCTTTTTTTCCTCCATTTTTTTTCCAATTCCCTTTCAAGATAATAACACGATACAAAAAATGACCACAAAGAGCGTGTCGAACACATCAACTATACTAGCTTGACTAGGGTAGGCAATTTAGGAATGTAGTTGATAGAATGGATCAAAACAAGTCAATTTGGCTAAGTGAAGTTCAGGGGTGAAATAAAAGGGAAAGGGTGCTTCTCCACACGTGTCACCGCCACAAACCCGAATGCATACAAGTTAAGAGACAATTTTTTTTATGCAAATTGATGTTACATGCCTCATAAGGAGTACTACTCTCATCCCATAAATGGAAACCGATCATGAATGTCATCGGTTTTGAAGGCTCTAAATCTCACAAAATTTTAGTAGTTTGCCAACATTTTAGCCAAGTTTATTCGTTCAGTAGTATCGCTCAAACACTCGTAGATATGCAAATGGTTATACAAAATATAGGTGTTGATAATGCAAGCCTAAGGCGAGAATACAAAGTATAAAAGCAGTTTCATCATCGTTGTAGAACCATTCCGACTCCCTTATCCTAGCTAGTCTTATAAGTATAAGGTTGTTCTTTCCTTCAAGTACTAACTCTGACAAAATTTGTACAACATCTTCCTTAAAAATAGACATATCCAAAAATTTTAAAACCCATTAAACATATTAAAGACCACTGGCCACCCGCCAACTCCTCTTTCAGCATCAACAACCACAGATACATCCACAGATTTCAGCACAAATTTTTCAAATTAACACAACTTGTACCTCTCCCTCACACTTAAACTCGACAACGTCCTCGATGACGAAAAAGACATCAAAGAAATAAGAATTATGCATGAATGTAAAGAAATAAAAGGGAAAGAGGTACTTAGCGAATTCATTCTTCTTGTCACTCCCCCACACTTATCCTTTGTTATCAACGACTCAAACCTGTAAAATTGAGCATTTTGGCCAAGACAGGTGAAATATGGGGGAAACGAAAGACCCATAACAAAAACCTTTTTTTTTTAATTGTATTATAATGAATGAATTGATCTCATGCTTGTCAAACCCTTTAAAGGTGTTTATGGCTAACGCCATCTCCCTAGCACTCAGTATATGGTGTAGTAAAATTTTACTAACATGTCAAAACAGTATACCAAGACAATACCGGAAATGATATTCAAATTTAGAAAATAACGTCTCCCTCCATTCTCTATGTTCATAGAATTATTCCATAGTCACCCACTCACCATTAGATTCAAAATATTTCAGATTATCAGTGGATGACAAATTAGCTGATTCAAACATAGAAACTAAAGGTTCATACTCAGATAAGGTCTCAGTCAAGCCTTCTACCAATTAATTGGTTTTAATAAGAACATCTACCAATGAAAGACCATCAGAATCGTCTAATAACTTGAAATAATCATCAATTTCAGCAGATGGTATACCCCAAGGAAGATCTAAACTCCCCTCAATACAAATTGGAACAGTGACTCCAAGAGGCTCGTTAACTAGCTCAATCTCGTTCTCAAATTCGCTTTCTATCTCACACTTATTCCTGAACTCAGATTCCTCAAAAACCATTTCCTCAAAATGCTCTATATCTCCTTCGCTGGTCACAGCATCAAGTTTTACTCCAACATGGTCATCATCATCACAATTATCATTAAAATCGTAATCATCCCAGTCACTAAGATAATTCAGATCTTGTTCTAGACCTTGCATTCTCTTTTCACATTCAACACTAGTCGCCTCAGTTTTTGTTTCGCTATCACCATAAACAACCTCATTTCTCGTATTTAATGTCATAGATTTCACTTGTTCAGCGAAGGAAGGCAATAGCTTTTCATGATTACCCATATCATACTCTTTTATCTTTGACCCAAACAACCTTTCCGGAAATGGAACCATAAATCTAGGATCAAATCTAGCACAAAAGGATGATGTAATATCTAACTTTTGATTTCTCTTCTTTCCCTCAGCTTTTTTAACAACCTCATAATTAAGAGTCACAATTTCATCATCCTTTTCATCCCTTCTATTTTCTAAGACTTCCTCAACAATATCAACTTCTTTTTCAACCTCACCTATTTTCTTAGGTTCACTATCAATCATCAAAGTTGCAGCATTAGATTCATTTATCATATGAGGTTGTTTTTTCTCAATACTMTGTCCAACTAAACTAWGSTTAAGAGTAGCAAGAGTAGCGCAAATTAGTTTCATCTGATTATCTAAGTGCTGGAGGTGAGTCTCTGCTCGTTCTTGGCGATTAAAATCTTGCGAGTGAACCTGTCCTATTTGAGTTACTAGCTGTTTTACCATGCTTTCCAAAGATTGATATTTATCAGTCATAACCTCTTTCAATTCTTTTATYTRWTCAGCTTGTTCTCTTAACTGTTTTTGCATTTTCACATTATCATCATTCTTTATTCCATATTGTTGACTACTAGTGGCCAAATTCGAAATTAATTTTCTAGCTTCGGTAGGAGTATTATCGAATAAAGAACCACCACTAGTAGTGTCTACCCATTGCTTTTGATCATGCAACAAGCCGTCATAAAAGAAATCAATTAATACCTTTTCACTAAATTGGTGTCTGGGGTAAGGGATACAAAGTCGATTAAACCTATCCAAATACTCATGTAAGGACTCATTTTCATCTTGCTCAATAGAAGAAATTTGTTTTCTTATAGCTCTAGTTACACTAGGTGGTTGATAGTTTTCAAGAAAAATTTTACGCAAACAATCCCAAGATTTAATAAAACCAACAGGAAGATAACACAACCAATCCTTAGCTAAGTCATGCAAAGTAAATGGAAATGCTTGAAGTCTAACATTATCATCAATGCCAAAAGGTAAAGTAGAGCAAGCAAGATAAAATTCATGTAAATGTCTTTGAGCATCTTCATTTGAACGACCATAGAATTTAGGGAGGATTGGAATAAAACCTGAGCTCAGCTTACAAGGTTTTTCCAAGGTAGGAAAAACAATACTAGTCGGTGTCTTTCCAAAAATAATTGCTCCCTCATGGTCTTTTCAGCCATCTCGACGCCTTTAATATGGTTACCTAATCACAAAAATAAACCAGTATATAAAACAATAAAATAACTAAACTAAAATAAAATATAATTTAAGACAGTAAAAATCAGTCCCCGGTAACGGCGCAAAAATTTGATGCCTGTCGTTTGCGCAGTCAAAATTAAATTTATAAGTCACTCACAAACTCAATCTAACTCGTAGTAGGGTAAGTAAGAGTCGAACCCACACGGACTAATTTTATTCTCTAAGATTGTTATTCAGTGTATAATATATAACTAAATAGTAAATAATTGGGGGGGTTTGTTTGAGGTGGTTGTTTTCTATACTAAACTAAGCTAAAAAGACAAGTAATAACGATGTAAACTAATGATTTAGAAACTCTAATTGCGAAAAGAT
This sequence comes from Silene noctiflora, assembly GCA_009801015.1. Classification (NCBI taxonomy): domain Eukaryota; kingdom Viridiplantae; phylum Streptophyta; class Magnoliopsida; order Caryophyllales; family Caryophyllaceae; genus Silene; species Silene noctiflora. The sequence goes on along the minus strand of VHZZ01020530.1, from coordinate 21,817 downwards.
AGGAGGTATTAAATTTTCTATAGATATTCAGGTCAATCATTGATTCACTTAATCAGTCATCGGATAGATTGTTAACTAACTAATCCCTTGTAAGCAAGTAAATTACCAGTTTTATCTTCTTACTCGTTAAACCCCGTTAACCCACGCAAGTTTAATCCTAACCAAATTATATCGACTCGACCATGTAAGCACGAATCAAATCAATAATTTCAGTTGCATTAAGATTACCAATCAATTAAATCTCATAGAACCAGGAAGCTGCAACTCTATAAGACGGAACTATTAAACAAGATTCTAGCAACGAAGATTAGACCAGAAAGCTACAACCTAATCAAAATTACTATCAATCCAACAATCAATTCATGTAAAAAAACCTAGGTGATCAATCTAAATTGATAAACACAAATCAAAGAGTCAAATTATGGAGCTTGAATAACTTCCCAAATTCACTAATTAATCATTCAAAACAAGAACATAATCTCAAAAACCTTCATATCATATAGTCAATTACACACTCCTATTAAATTAGTTAATACTAATAATAAGGCAATTCACTAATTATGGACCAAGGGGAACTTTGGAGATAAAGGCAATTGATTCAATCACAAAACAAGTAACAAGGGAATGCAGGCCTTTGTTGATTATAGTCCAACCAAGTTAAACAACATTTTTCTAACACTACAATGTGTAATGGTTGAGATTATGAAAGTTAAGGGGCATAATAATTTTGCAATCCCACACATGAAGAAGGATCATCTTATTGCCCTTGACATATTACCAAGAACTTTAGAGGTTAATGTAGATTTGGTTAAAGAATGCATTGAGTATTTACAAGGAATAGGTCAAGCACAAGGGTTAGAGTACTTAATGGGTGAATTAGGCTATAATGTCGAAGCATTACATGTTTAGTAAATCTTAAATGTGAAGTAGGAAGTAGCAAGTCATTTTGCAATTTGTTTAGAGTATAAACATTTCTATTATAAGAAGTGTTTATATTTTAATCAACTTTTGAACAATGCAATGTTAAGTAATGCAAGACATTTATATGCAATGTAAACAATTTCATCTTTTCAGTTCATTTAAGTATAATGTTCATTTCAGTTAAATGCAACTAGACAACTCTTAGGCCATTGTGGCCTCATCATTGAGTTGTCTCAAGTAGTAATGCCTCCTACACACAGACCCAATGAAGGTACACCATGCATTGTCCATTAAAAAATAGTAAAGAACCAATCAACAAGAAATGGAGCTCTCAAACCAGCATAGGTTCAGTCATCAATGAGCTCTCAAACACAAGTGTTTAGTTTATTACTGGAATTCAAATTGATAAGCACGTACACCCAACAACAGGCACACCATGTGGTGACTTTACTACTTGAACAAAATGGCCACACATAGAAAATGTAAATGTTTAAAAACAATAGAGCTCTCATACCACTAAGGTGTCATCATCACTGAGCCAACAACAATTACTCCCACCATTCAACTCCACATAATTCACTAAACCAGCAGCAACAAGCAAGAGTGACATACAAATAAGCATTATAGCCTCACAAAATCCAAATCAAAATAATAGTAGTAGTGTTAACTTGAATGGAGGAAGTATACAATTAATAGAACAATAACTCTCAGGCCTAATTGGCCTCATCAAAGAGTTAGGTAAAGTACTAATACCTCCTACACACACACCCAATGAAGGTAGACCATGCAAGGTCCATTTAATGATAGTAAAGAAGAAAACAACATGAAATGGAGCTCTCAAACCACCATAGGTAGAGTCATCATTGAACTCTCAAACACAACTGTTTATTTTATTACTGGAATTCAAATGGATAAGTACACACATACCAATTCATTGGTAGACCATGTGGTGGCTTTAGTACTTCAATTAAATGGCCACTAACCTTTACATCTAACATCTACAAATAGTAATAGGTCTCAAACCAATAAGGTGAATTCATCATTGACGTCTTACCATGACTAAACCCAATAATGAACAACAACCTCTCTGTCCAATTGGGACCTTAATTGAGGGAAAGACAAAATTACACAACAAAATACTCCCAAAACTAAATCACCATCACTAAACTAAACCAGCATCTACCAAACAACCAGAGAGTATAGAACATACATCAAACAGGTCCTAAATTCATTAGTCAGGAAAAATATTTTAAATTCTCATCCATGGTCATTTGTCATGCTTAAAAAACCATAAAAGTCTCGTATTTAGATTAAAAGTTCAGCAAATAACAGTGACATGTCCTCAATTCATAAATTTACAGTAATTACACTAAAAACGCAACCAGTATCAGTAATTATGATAAACAACAACCAGAAACATGTACATAGGTCATATAATTAATCAAAAAACTCCTAAAACTTAATCACCATCAGTAAACTAAACCAGCAACTACCAAACAGCCAGAGAGTATAGAACCTACATCAAACATGGCCTAAATTCATTAGTCTTGATAAATAATCTATAATCTCATCTATGGTCAGTTGTCATGATTAAAAAGCCATATAAGTCTCATATTTAGATTAAACGTTCAACAAATAACAAACACATGTCCTTAATTCATAAATTTACAGTAATTACACTAAAAATGCAACCAGTATCAGTAATTATGATGAACAACAAACAGAAACATGTACATAGGCCATCTAATTAATCAAAATATCAGAATATACTCCTAAAAGTAAATCACATGTTGTTTATTAAAATAGCAGTAAACTAAACCACTAACTACCAAAAACCCAGAGAGTATCAGAATATCAGAATAATGAGAAAGTAACATGCAAGTCAAAAATCCAAATCCAACGTCTATATCCTAACAGCAAATAAATCCCAGAAGCAGTTAAAGAAATGGTTCTAATTACATAAAAAAAATTCAAAAACAATAAATAAATTCATGAGATTTAGGAACAATACCAACAACGCCTCCGTATTTATCACCTTTTTATAAATCTTTCAGTATATGCTTTGAATCTCTTTGCGCTTGCTGTTCCCACATCAATTTCCCTATATTGAACAGGCGCAGAATTTTTCTCAGCCGTTTTTGGACGCTTATCATCCATCCTCTTCAGATAAGCATTTAAATACTTTGTGCAAGGTGATTCAGGCTCAGCAGATCTACAACCCCCTTTAACCGCAGGATAGATATCGGGTGATTTATCATAATCGAACTCCGTCTCCAACACCTGAGACCCCAAATCTGTCGGATCTAGGGTTTCAGGTATAATGGTGTATGGAGGAGGTGACTCAGGTGCCAAATCTTCAACATCCTCTCGCTCATATTCAAATGAACCCAGGCGATACCATTCAAGTACACACTGCAAACATTCCTTAACACAGTATGAATGTGAAGGATTCATGTTCAAAACTGAAAGATTAGGGATTGAAAAATGTATGTATTTCAGCAGGGAGATGAAGAAGTGAGGGAGACGAATGAGGGAGGCGGAGTTAGAGAGAGAGAGAAAGAAAGATTTAGGGTTTGGAAAATTCTGGAAAGTGTGAGATAATGAATGAGGGTAATGAATGGATGTAGGGTAGGTAAGGGGATCATAATGGAAGATAAGGGGACGGATGACAATGAATGGGGGTTGGCAGGGATTTGAATGGGTTTGGGGACTTTATTTGGGTTGGATTATCACAATATGAAGGGAACGGTTAGTGGGTTGGGTAGGATTAGGGGCACTAATTGGGCCAGTATTAGATTAGGGTGATTTTTGTGGGTTAATTATTGTGGGCCATTTAGTGGCATTTGTTGTAATTATATTGTTCTCATAGGGACGAAAGGGTAATTTGGATTTCTTTTTTGGGTAAGTGGTAGTGTGGAGTTGAATGGATGAAAAAAGAAAGGTGGTAGTGTGGAGTTGAATGGAGGGAGTAGTCAATTACACACTCCTATTGATAAATTAGTTCATACTAATAATAAAAAACCGTAAATATAAGATAAACATTGAGAAAGCTCATAAAAAGCGGATAGAAATTGACGTCGGAATCCTCGCGTAGTGCTCGATCTTCTTCCGCCGTTGTCTTCTTCCTGTCGCCTGTCCGTCTCTTCTTTTCTTCTGTCCCTTTTATTATATTTTTCTTTTATATTGCGATAAGTCATTTTTTTTTTGCTTACATACGTGCCTGCTTGCGTCCTTCTTTATTTCGTATATTTCGCTAATTTTAAAACTTTCGATGGGCTTGTATACGTGCTCCATATCTCTTTATCATGGCCCTGTAACATATATCACGAGATTTGTCGTATTTGACTCTCGATATAAATGGAACTACTGCTAAATAACTTAACATGTAGATATTAAAAACTCGATTTAGTGTAAAATTAGCATAAGACGAAGTACAAACTCAAAACTCCTAATAGTATAATATTTAGCTTAAAAATACGAAATGAGACATTAAAAATATAATATTAAAGGGGTAAAAATACATATATTTATCGACTTATCAACAATGCTAACCAAAAGATTGTATTGAAATTGCAATTGTACTAAAGGATTGTTTGTGAATACAAAATGTAAACTAAAACTAACTTCTGAAAACTAAGGAGAAAGGTAAGAGAAAAATGTAAAATGTATGTGAAAAGTATAGAATGAGATATCTTAAGAGTCGGGATTAGCACCCCTTATATAGTAAACTACGGATGAAACGTAAATATCATGAGAAAGGTCACCACGATCGGGGACGAGTGAATTCCGCTATGAGTCTTCAATTCTTGATTAATTAACCGGGGGAATCCAATGCTACGTCTTTAAGTGCCTTAAACCATCTGACTTATTGCAAAATTGTGGAATCCTAAGCATGCAAGTCCACTTAATCATTTGGACTTCATTTTTGGGCTTTCTTTCTCATTTGTTTACATTTGTCTTTTGATGATTATTGACTTTGCATTTTGGGCCAAACTTCCACATTTCATCATCAATCCAAGTTTTTTTCTTGCATGATCCAATCACGATCCAATCCAGTGTCCCCATTGCCTCATGAACTCGATATTTGCACATTTGACGGGAAATAGATACCGAATGCTTAATTTCCTATAAAATATACTAACCAAAAACAAAATACCTAGAACACGGGATTAGTTCACAAAAACACTAATAAAAGTGCAATAAACAAGTAAAACCGAGCTAAATTAAGGGGATAAATTATATATAAATTAAACACATCAAACTCCCCTAAGCTAAACCCTTGCGTGTCCTCAAGCAAGCATAAGAAACTAGGACAAACCCAACAAATGCATAATCCCGAATAAGCTAACAAACATAATGATTCAAAACACGAAACAACATGGGCAAAGAACATTGCATATACATGGTTGAGATTTACATGACGGCACAAAGTAAACGACTTTAAATGAACCTTTAAGCTCTTGCATGATCTCATGACTTTCAGACTCTCACGGATCACTCATTCTCAAATTTACGTAAAAGGATATTTATGTGAGTAGCACTCACCTATCCTCGACTCATGAGAGTGTGACCGAAATCTAATATTGTAGTCATTTCAAAACTACAAGCCAAAAACATTCAAATGCAAGTAAAAAGGAAGGCAAAAGATAAGAAGAAGGTTATTTGAGATGGGTACACTACAAAAAATTGACCCTTGTGCCACAAATTATGCCACGAGAATTTATAATTCGTGGCTAAATTTTGTTTAGCCACGGAATAAATTTCATTTACTATCTTAGAAAAATTTTATGCCACGGGAAAAATTTTCCCGTGGCAAAAGGTCAATTGCGCCACGTTTTAGGAAACAACTGTGGCTAATAATCATTCTTGTCACGAACTATATTATACCCGTGGCGAAATTATATTTAGCCGCAGATCATTCCGTGGAAAATATTTTTTTAGCTATCACTTACATCTTATCCATAACAACATATTTGCTTAGCCACAAAGCTGGTAACAAACACCCGTGGCGAAGTTTTTCAGAATTGAATAAAGATGTTTCATGTTAGGGTAAACTTAACAATTGCATTTTTTGTAAAACAAAAATATAAAAGCTGAATGAAACTCAATCAAATATTGATAATATGAAAATAAATTTAACAATAAAATCTTGAAAATATTATGATTAATTTAATAAATATTTGATATTCTTTTATTTAGTTTAGTAA